>KN883115.1:21376-41189 GCA_000934455.1 Apostichopus parvimensis | reverse complement strand
TTTCCAGGAAGTTTCTCTGAAACTAATGTCCGTGGAAGAAAATGAAACATTAACATCACATATCCCCTTTCACATTAACGATGCTTCATTACTTTAACGTTTGTTTTTATCTACCATTTAGTCTGTTATCATTTTCGTCGATTGGTTTTCACGCAAAGGTGACAGAACTATGCAAATAGATGCAGGTTTCATCATGTTATGTACCTTTCAAACGAATTTTTACTTTCCTTCAGTTGCTTACACACATTCCTGGTTCAGATAAGTTTGAGATGTTGGTACATTGTCAATACCAGGTTATATTAGCAATTTATATGTATTATCGTACAATTCACAGAGTTCCGGCTTGCTTTGAAATCAAAATTGGTAACCACCAAAATACGTAGAAATAAACACTATGATGATGAGTATAACTTCCAGGACGATAAGTTTGGTATCCTTAAAATCCTGTAAAAGATTTTTTTTCAGTATTTACTGAATCTAAGAAATATGTCAAGTAAAAATATTTTAAGGATTGCATCTGTGCTGCAAGTATAACGCTGATACAGAACGCATTGCAAATCTGTGCATATTTTGCTAATTAAGGGTTAAAAGCGGGATTTCTTTTGAAATCCCTTCCCTGTATAGCTGTTTGTTTTTTATACAATGAAACTGATGTGTGATCCGCAGTTACTCGGTATTGGATTCACTGTGGCTTCTGACTGGCATCCCAAACGAACAATGACTATTAGGGATCGCCATCAACTAAGGACTCGATAGCTCAGTTGGTAGAGGGCAGGTTTACTAACTTGAAATCATAGATTCGAATCCCTTTCAAGCCAAAGTATTTCCTAGTCAATTTTCCGAAGTTCATATCATTTCATATGACATACTTAACTGCAATAATATTCTAATGAGAAGGAGCACATACAGCATATGATCAAACCCGATAATGTCTGTATGGAAGTTAAGATGTGTGTTTTTATATTCCATAGCCACTTGTACAAGAACAACATCCTGAATATTTCACAAGTAGCGCTGAACGGAGTTGGAAATGGAAGTACCTTGTGAGTGCTTTAAACATGCATCAACTTGATCATATCTGTGTTTAAAACATTTTTCTTTTGAAATTCAATTTCTGTTCTTTATTTTAAAATCAATACATATTTTCTCAGGAACCTTATTCGACCGACAAAAGTAATGAAGTATAAAAAAAAATCATCTGAGATAAATCTGCAGACATGCTGAAGACGATTCATTGTATGTTAATGAAACAAATATGAGAGAGCTTTTTTTTTTTTGGTCTTGTTAAGATATATGAACTGCAACCAATTAGGGATACTACCTTTGTCTACAAACGGCAATATGTAAGTTTTATTCGCTTTCTTAGTGACTTTGGCTTACTTTTTCATGCATTATTTTAAAGGGGAATTGAAGGCAGCACGCACTCATGATCCTAATTGTTGATGTAAATATAGGCTTTACAATGAACCACTTCTTAATCCCAAGAACTTATCTAAAAGTTATTACCGACCTTTTGAAAGTTGAGAATGACGCCGTTGGCGCTCATTGAGGTTGATTGAACAAAATCGCTGGAGATCGCCGTAGATAGTGTCTTTGGCTTAATTTTAACTGTTTTATCTTTACCCTTTTTCCTATCATATCAATATCATCAAAACATAAAAGCCGGTTCACAAGTTTATATAAAATGATATATGCAGAATTTTTGTTGTCAATACAGAAAAGTATTTGCAAAATATTTACTAAACATGTTCACTGGTGCATATCATTTATAAATCGAAGGAAGCAATGATCTGAGCATAGTAAAAGACAATTCTAATATTAAGAAAAGCACTCCCTGACATATTTTTTCATCCCATTTTACAGATTTTCTAAGTATCTTCTAAGCATGCACTGCTCTACATTTTCAAAGTTATCAATAATTCATTACATGTAACGTAAGTCTTAAGCTTAATTTTTAAGCTCATGTACTTCAAATATAATTTAATTCATGCTGCACATTGGTTTACAATATTTGGATGTGCGAGAAGAGTAACACTATTTCCCTAAGCTACAAATGTATTTCGCTAGTACATAAATATTCATTGAAAAGCACTTTGTATAAGCGTATACGTTTCTCTTGGCAACTTACTAAAATCCACTTTACAGATAGGTTCAGATAGGTCATCAAAGAGGCAAAACTAGAGCTATGATTCCATTTCTCATTTCTATGCTTTGAGCAAATGTGCACACAGTTCTTAATATGTCACTATTATGAGGAATGATAACATTGTAACATAAATAAACAACATTGACATCATAAAATAAACATCATGAATTAAAAGATGACATTCACATCCTTCCACTCTGTCTGTTTCCTTCGTTTTTCTTCTCTTATTATAGCATATGTGTCAACGATGAAACTTTTCCCTCTTTGAAACTTAAAAGTCCTTTTGCATTGTTAGCGCAATCCTTTGAGAAGCAAGGCTTCGAATGTCAAGATATTGGTAAAGGCATGAGTGAATGTAGACCGTGTCCAACGGGTACACTTGGTGGAGGATTTCGCAAGAAGTGTAGAGGCTGTCCGAAAGGTGCCGTAAACATTTGAATTTCAATCTAAAGTTCATTACAACCAATTATAAAGCCATTTAGTCCCATCTACCCGCTTCTTGTGTTTTAGATATGACGTACATCATTTTTTTCATTTTGTGTGAGGTAAATTCTCCATTTTTTTTTTATAGATGAGCAGGTTTTTTTATATCAAGTATAAAAATCACTTCGTTTCATAAACAGCTGACTAACTTATGATAACTTCTAATGCCCTGCTCTTAAAGACATTTTTCAAAATTAAGATGCTTGAACCACTAAATGATCTTCCATTCTAGTTAAATTACTCTACCCAGAACTTAAATCTATCTCTGTATCTTTACGATTAGGTGGATTTTACCAAGACGAAATAGGAAGCATTGAATGCAAAACCTGTAATGATGGAAATTTTGTAGAAAAAGGCAGCGGTTCTTCTCTAGTCCAATGCAAAGTTTGTCCTGAAGGAACGGACAAAAACGTATCCGCTGGCTATCGAGCTTGTGTGTGTAAAGAAAATTACGCTCGAAAGCATCGGTTTGGGGAATGTTTTCTTTGTATCGCCGACGGCTTAAATTGTTCTGAAGATTACATATCAATTCTACCCGGCTTTTACTGGAACTGGTCTTTTCCGAATACAAAACCAGATCAGTACTTGAAATTTGTGAAGAATCTACAAACTAAGACCGAAGACTATGATAACACAACGATGCAGTATGAATACTCTATGCCGTTTGTTTATCGTTGTCCTCGAAATAGGAGTTGCGACAATAAAGACGGTCTTCCAATGTATGGTAACGACAACTGTGCTGCTGGTTACACCGGTTGGATGTGTAGCAAATGTCGATCGGGATATTATTCGGTTCTGAGTTCCTGTCATCCTTGTCCCAGTAAATTATGGGTGCTGGTAGTGTTCCTTTTTGTTGTTCTCTCGTGCGTTGCTCTACTTTCGTTCATTGTCTGGAAGAAAAACAAGATAAGCAACCAAAGAACTATGATTGACAAACTATCGTCAAGAATAAAGATTGTTCTCGGCTTTTATCAAGTGATTGGCGATTTATTCGAGACTTTCCATAACGTACAATGGCAAGGTCCTCTATTAATTTTCGGTGAATTTCTATCGATGGTAGTTGCAGATTTCTTTCAAGTTTTTGTTCGTCCTCAATGCATCAATGAACAATTTGAGATAAATCCTTTGCTTCAGTTTAAAATTGTTCTAATATTTCCAGTTGTATTAGTCATCACGTACCTTTACCTAAGTTGTACAGTCTATTTCATATCGAAGTGTGGATGCTTCTCACTCACTGTTCGACAAAGGGCCAAACAGACAGTTTTAAAGCTGTTCACCTTAGTTGTTCTTGTGCTGTTTGTGACGTATACACCAACTTGTAATTCGATTTTCGCGGTATACCCAGCAGCGTGCTCTACGTTCAAAATATACAGCGTCGGCAATGAGTCCATAACTCTTCTTCGAGCAGATTACGGCATCAATTGTGAAGATCTTGACTCCTATCGTGTTGCGGCTTACATTGCTACAGTGGTGTACTTTGTTGGGTTTCCATTGTCGCTGTTCATTTTGCTACGAAAATATCATACCAGAGGCAAACAGGTAACAGCTAATGCCGATTTCGATTGCAGTTATGGTGGCTCTATTGACGAAACCTCTCCACTGGTCACCGGGACCGAAAGGAAACAATTTGACTCCCCAGTTTGGTTCAATTTTCTCTGTGAGAATTACAAGAGTCAGTTTTGGTACTGGGAGGTCATTGAGTTGACCAGGAAGGTCACCCAGACTGTGATGGTTATACTGCTTGGGTGGCATAACTCATTGACACAGCTCTCAACCATCGGGATGTCGGTTCTGTTTCTGACTCTTCATGCTAAATACAGTCCAATGAAAAACAAATTTGAACAGAGGTTACAGGTAAGTCCAGATAGGCAAAGCATACATAGTACATTTCGTTCATGAAATTGATTCAATGTAATCAACACGTATAACGCCGTAGCTTTATTTCTGAATTAATATTTGGTCTTAAATGTAGGCTAACTAATTTTATTCATTCGTTCATTTGTCTTAAAAGTGTTTCAAATATGTACTTTTTTAGTATCACCGTAAATAAAAGAAGAAGAAAACTTAATGGAATATATGTTAAATATGAAGTTTATAGACACAGTACCTCAAATTTCATCTAACAACTAGTAAGTGAGCATTCCTTGTATTGAATACATTTTGGTTCCCAGTTCTTCATTTTTCATTTAAAAAATAGTCAGTGAATATTCACTATATTGATTAAATTTTGATTTTATTGCAGTTTTTTTCTTTGGCTGCGATATTTATAAATATCATGATTGTGTCTGTACGAGTGAGCTCCGAATACGGTGCAGCAATATATACTGGTCTCTTTGTTCTCGATATTTTCATCATATTTATCGTCTCAGGTGAGTAATGTTTAAATAAATTTCAACATAACCGAATCACATTGAAACGAGCTCTGAGTGTGTCTTCGGTCTGAAAGTAATTTTCCCTGTAACCCTAAAGTGATATTGTAAACTATTCTGACGATAAATCCCGCAATGCGTGACAAATTGTTCGAAGTTAAGAAGTTCATGAAATCAAGGAATCAAACACATATTCCATTGGTAATAATGGATAGTATCGTTATATTTCTTCTTTGTCTGAGGCTTATTCATTTGCATTAAGAAATGCATGTTGCCTTCGATATCGTCATAACATTTTTATGATACAATGGACAAGTGTGTTTGATTGTTATCTTATTAAGACACTCCGACCAATCTTAAAAGAAAAGAAAAACATGTGAATGTTGCTCCTGCTTTCCTATAATAGCCGAGTTGTTATTTAATCTATTTGTCAAGTGTAAATCTTGTCGTCACGTGGTATTACTTTTCTCAAACAAAAGTTCCAACACGCGCTAGTGCCGCGAACACACATCTGCGTGCTGCAAATACAACTGTCTATTACGTTGAGTAACATTGAAGAAAACAAAGTTTAGAAAATAGTGTTTGCATTTTGCGAATTGTGTTACTTGATGGGAGATCATTCTTTAGTGCATTCTGAGATAACTTCTGTTGGAAAAAAAAATCGTGTAATGACATCGAACATTTATATTTCTTTATAATTACAGCTGAGGCACTGCTTCTAATCATCCGATTCCTCACTCGAAGCTTTACACGTTGAACGTTCTAACAGTGATTAACAACGACGATTCTAAACTGATTACTAATAAGGCCCATATATATGTTGTATTATAAATAAGATGCATGACCACAGTGTGTAGAAATATTCAAACCATCATATCACAGTGGGAGAGAAATGGTCAGTCTCCATGAGATGTAGAGACCTTTGGAATGGCTGTTCTCTTCGCTTTTAATTTGCCGTCACGTGCACTGTTAGAAAATGGTTACTCTTTGCAACAATTATGTACGTACAGACGCCCATTTATCAAATAAATAGTTAAATATTTAGTCAAATATGATACCCTCAAACACTTTCTACATAGTCAGTTTGAGAGAACATACGTTAGAATATAACTTTGAAAATAACTGTATATATCTTCATTAAGCTGGCTTTACGGAAAAAAAACAACTTTTTTGGTAAGATTAAATATAATTATAGTTGTTTCATGCAGCATAAATGATAGCACTTACACTACATTTTAAGATCAGTCTCTACATTATAACACTAGCCTGTAAATAGCCTATGGAGTAATTTTTTTTTATATAATGTATACCCAGTAACCTGTAAGAAATTCACTATATATAGCACTCTATACCTATATGGAAAAATTAACAACGGTATATGTGAAACATGTTAAAGAGACGTCTGAAAATGTATATCTGCGGTTAACCAACGCGATGAAGAAAATTTCACTTGGATCTTTTTAAATCATTCCTGGTGACAGATCACCGTTTATTAAGTCGTGTAATTCAGAAACTGTTATCCCAAATCTTATCGTAAGGAGAAATCTTCTTCATGTTTAATAACCTCTTCACGGAAAAAGATTTTGAAAGAATCAAATTCTCATGTGACGTAGATCCTTCCCTTTACTGCATTTCTTCGCCAATGGATCCTGTTGGATCTGAAACATGAGAGCTTGTGTTTCGTATAATATGTAAATGTACACTGTTGGATCTGAAACACGGGTGCGTGTGTTTCATTTAATACATCGGTGGACCTTTTGGATCTGAAACACGAGAGTGTGTGTTTCATTTAATACATCACTGAAGCCAGTTGGATCTGAAACATGAGAGCGTGTGTTTCATATAATATAATGTACCCTGTTGGATCTGAAACATGGGAGCGTGTGTTTCATTTAATACATCACTGGGCACTGTTGGATCTGACACATGAGAGCGTGTGTTTCTTATAATACATCACTGGAGCCTGTTGGATCTGAAACATGAGAGCGTGTGTTTCATTTAGTATAACACTGGAACCTGTTGAGCATGCAACATGGGAGCGTGTGTTTCATTTAATACATCGCTGGAGCGAACTGAGATATGAGGGCGTGTGCTTTACTTATTACATCACTGGTCACTGTTGGATCTGAAACATGAGAGTGTGTGTTTCATATAATACATCACCGCATCTTATTTATATATTAAGAAAGAATCACCCATCTTTACCGAAATGGTTAGTCTTCTGGATAGGCAACATCAAATCTCATTTCGAATACTTAAACATTGACTAAATTGTATCAACGTTTATTATTCGTTGTATTATTGAGATAATGCTGTTAACATAGAAATATTTGTATATACAATAGTCAAACATTGTCGAATTTCACAATTACTGATCTGTAGAGCGTTTGCTTGCGATTCAATTCTGTCTTTTTGAGCATGCTTTTTGACGTACTTGCTGTGAGTTAATCTGATTGAAAGGTATATCAAAGCTTTGCTACTTTAATCGTTACATCTTTTAAACTCTCATAACGTAATTATAATTAATGCAAAGTCATCTTGCTTAACTATTCATTATTAACTAGATCAATATAGTACGAAACGTTTACCACTCGATACCAATAAATACACCCAGTCAAGAAACAATTACCTTTCAATAATTCTACTCATCTTTGTGTTAACCTTTTTATAAATGCATGTATAATATTGTCTTCTACACATACCTCCTCCGAAGGACACTAAATGGCTCAGTTGAGTCAAACTTAGAAATTATCTTACCGTTTAAACATTCCTAATAAAAGCCACAGGAATAAGATTCTGTGTCCCACATACACAATGGACAAACCCTTAAGAGGAGAGATTTTTTTTTTAAAAGATCAGAGCTTCTGAACTGCTCAATCGGTAGTTACTTTGTGAAAGTCAGAAAACCTAATACTTGCATAGAGGAAATTAGGTCATAAGAGGACTCTGTGACAATATTAACGTGAATTACAATTTAAGAGAAAATGACATTTGAAAGTACCCCCCCCCCCAAGAAACATGTGAAACGATTGAATAAATATGTGGCTTGATGATATACTAATAGACTTGCTAAAGTCTTCGAACTTGCATGTCATTGACAGTAATGAGAAAATGAGTACAAGGCAGGTGAAATTAGGACTTCAGAAACTTCAGAAAAAAATGATAAAAACGTTATCATAGCGAAGGCTGGATTCCTAGCATTGCTACCGATATGAAATTTGAGTAAATAATTTTCTGTAAGGGGAGCTAGTGGGGTGCTTAGCCAAACGTACAGCATATAACTTCTTATAAGCTTAAGCTAACTGACATATAACAGTGCCTGCTCCCTATATTTATAAGTGCATCTCTTTGTTATACACCTAATATTACAAGCATGCAATGCATAATGCAACGAGACTAGGATACTTATGTTCCATGGTCTGTTTGCGATAAAAACAGTCAATGTTTACATCCTTCACAGCTTTTCGAGAAGACAAGAATATACTTTGACGAGATCCTACCAGGGATTATGACAATAGTTTGAATGAATTTAATGAGAAAAGTTATGCAAGCAATGGAAGTTTGAATGTTACTGAATCTTATCCATTTATCTGACAGGTATTGTATGTCAGTCATGACGAGGGTAAATAAATGTTTTACATAATACCTTCGTGCACATTAGATATAAACAACCTCTCGTTCATTTGATTCATTCCCAAACATTTCCATTGATCATCCATGTCAGTCTGTTAATAAACGTTGACAACACACCTACTCTAATTTAAGCTTAATGAGTATATTACTTTGGCGGTCGCACTAGGTATGCAAACACATTTCTGAGACTCATATCTTCCATTCTAACTATTGTTTTAGTGGTTGTTAATCGACAATTGTAAATCTTGAGACACTAAAATGCTGTTGAAAGTGCATATTAAGTAACTCAAGTCGTACAATGTAATAGAACCATAACAAATAATTGAAGGTATGTGGCGCGCTTTCGTTCATCTATCAGTAAGACTACAATACTTGACTTCATTGAAGTCATACTATTAACTTGATAATGATCCCAAACACTGAACTGTATTAGAAAATAATACATGCTCGCTCGTTTCCTTCCCTTTCTAAATCTACTTTCAATCTCATCATAATCATCATCAGTGCGAGATTAAACAATATACACAAATTGAAGAGAACACGATACGTGACTATAGTCACTATAACCTTACATTATATAATCTTTGCAAATGGTGAACCTTTCCAAAAACTATTTGCAGTCAACAAAGAGTGCGCTAGATAGATTTGTAATAATCCAACATGATCATCATTTTTTTCATGTTAAACCTTTTTAATGTTGTTGCTGAACTCTCGCTTATGATGTCCTGGGCTTATCACTATAAATTCAATGCTAGGAAAATAGGCTTAGCCTAACTTAGGCCTATGTACGTAGCCTTGCCCTTATAGTCTAACCTAAGTTACCCTAAGTCATTACTTCAGTTTTATCATATTTCAGTCTATTAATATATCTACAATTGTACAAATATGCTAACACAACCCCCATTTGCAACATATTCCCAACAATGTACATTTGGCAACTTATGGCATAATTAAGCAGTATGGCCATAGCCAATAATCTGAGTTTTGAGATAGACCAAAGCCTTCTAAGTCTAGCCAGATATGTTCTGAACGGTAACTTTATCTATAGGCTATTTGCCTAAATTTACTTAAAGGGTTGGAAGACTCAAGTAAAAAGAAACGTCTAATGCCGGTAATCTGACCTAGTCTCGAATGAGGTGTAACAGAAGTGGTAGACACCACCATCGATCAAAGAAAATAAACACACAGCTGCTACCGTCGGTAATTAGACACTAGTGTACAGTCAGTACATACAGCTGCGGTCAGTACCCACAGCACAGCGCACAAACGAAACATCGATTGACATCTCAGGTCCAGCTAAAGATAACAAAGTATCTCGTTTCATTACTGTCTGCATTCTGTAGCGACACGAACAAAACGTCACTTGCAAGCAAAAGAAAGTTAACTTTTTCAGATGGCCGCACGCGGTTTGGGGCGAGTCTTCAATGCCTTTAACTATGATTTTAAGGCCTAATGACATTCACTAACCATGTTCGGAAAAATGTGTGTACGCAAAACGACACACTTAATACATTACTCGTGCTAACATCTCACTCATTTGATGACTGTGACTGAATGTAGACATGCATCGAACTTTGTGTACTAATACTTCTTAAGGTGGGATATTTTGTCCTACATAAACTGCTACATACCTTGCAACATTAACATTAAATTGAGAAATGCATGCACATACCAATATGGAAGTATGACACACACAGAAAAAGGTGTGTGTGAGAAGAGGGTGGGGGTTGCCTTTTCACATCATTTTCTTTGGGCAACTATATGACACTCTCACTCTGAGTGGAACACTAAAATAATACAAGGAAAAAACATGTTTATTCTGTTCTTTGCAGATACCGGAAATGACACTTTCCAGACATTAAAAGTTGCAATAATCATGTGTTTGATTTTTACTTTTCAATTATAACTGTAGATCTGGAGAAGAGTTAAGCTCATCCATCAGAAAATTAATGGCGTCCGAGGCTTCCCCAAGAAACATCTACAGTACTTCCGGTTGCCTTTGTCAGCGAAAGGTCTTGTTTTACACCTTTCCATCACTGGTGGCACACATAACTCGCCCGCATGTCGCAAATGAAGACTAAATATTTAACACTCTATCTGAATCTGTTTCGATCTAAATAGCATAATTCGTAGGACAAGACTATGTGGCATTGATTTTTTTCTAAATATGAAAGTTACTTTTGGTTTCTGAAAGTAGCTGTCTGAAGCTCATTCAGCCAATAATGATTAGCCAGTTTTATGCTTGGTTAATCACACAGGTAAATTACTAAATTGCCTAACACTAGATCAACCAGCAATGCAGTATTCTGCTGAACACAGTTTAGTATATGCCTAATCTGGCTATCGTAATATTCATCAGTATTGCCTCTCAAGTTTTAGTATAATACCAGAGTTATTCTAAAAGTATATCCCCGGACATCATGAATCTCTAATTTATTTGTATACATTGTGGAGTCTTCGAATAGATGTGTGATATGTATCAGTGAGGCTAAAGACTTTGGGTGAGGCAGTTAATGAATACTGAAATCAGAACATCAATAACCAGTTCTGTTTTGTACAGTTTTGTGTTTTACAGTTTTACTTTCTAACAATACTTAGGGGCAACTGTTTACCCTTTTGAGTCTAATCCTTCCTGATCAATGGGATTAGAGTGTTGTGTAGGTTGTCCGCAAGAAAGTTGAATTAACATCGGAATGGATTCACAAAATGTTTGCTCCAAAATAGATATTGCGACTCGTTCCCAGCCAGCAATCATAATTGGGCCCCAAATGGGGCCTAATCGGGCTGCCAAGTTGGCCCCAATTGGGAAGACCAATTGGGCCCATTCACATTTGTCATTCCGCTCAACACAGGGCCCAATTGGGCCAAACAGATTGGGGCCCCCGAGAGGCCCAAACTGGTCCCAGTTGGGCCAGACTGATTGGGGCCCAAACCAATCCCATACGGGGACCAACCGGGTCAGCTGTCTAGGGCCCACCGGGACCCGTTCTGGGCCCCAATTGCTTTGGCCCTCACAGAACCCATACTGTGCCCAATCAGGCTAACTGCATGGGGCCCAAATTGGACCCATTTCGGGCCCAGTTGACTGAGCTTGACCCAAGTGAAACCCACACTGGGCCCAATTGGGCCAACTGTGTGGTCCAAATTTTAAGCCCAGCTGGTTCACTGTGGCCCTAAAATAGTTCAGTCATCTACAGGTTCACCACCTCTCAGCATTCAGGAAAGTGGCTGAAGGCCAAGTTTCAATCACGACCATGTGATGGGGACGTAAAATAACAGTCCTGGGAGCATGCAGGAAGTGTTTGTAAAAGTTCTACGTTTGTCTCAGCGTGAAAGTGTAGTCGCCCCTATCATCCAAAGGACGAGAGAAGACCTGGATATAGCTTGGTTGCACTTGTGTCCCACATATTATAGCAGCTTGTTGAATGGGGGTCAATAACACTTGAACCGTTCATGCACTGTCGTGGTACAGCAGAGATTAATTGCCTCAGAAACAAATCCAAATGAAAATAAAAGTATTCATGTTTACATTCATTGAAATATATTTCTCAAGAAGACAACGATGAAATCTAAACAATAATGCATAAACTCCATAATTACATTTTATTTTATAGAAAAATATGAAACTCTCAGAACTGAAACTATTTGTATCTTAATTGGAGGGAACATTTTACTTATGCATTGCAAATGCAATGCGAATGTTGCTCAGGGCCAACAGTATGTATGCTAGATCATCCTCTGGATCAAATGGAATCATAAAAACATGAACTCATTTAAAATCGTGACATAAAACTGAACTCTTACTTTTTCTGGCAAGGTGAGAATAACATCTCCAATGTTTTATGACAAGATAAAGTGCATAGGTAATAAAAAATATAACCTTTTGAATTTTTACTACAGTAAATCTGTAACACACAAAAATATAACGTTTTGAATTTTTCCAACGACAAATGATTTCTGTAAGTGGTTCAAAACTGCAAAGAAGTTGGAAATGTTGATGTTAAATGTGTAATCAAAATATAAAAAAACAACATAAACAACTGTTGAAAGAAGTAAACCATGACATCATACTGTCTATGCTATTTACAGTGTTCATCTGGTAATTTGATAACTATCTCCAAAACTGCCAAACATATTCATGTGGGATTTCTGCTACTGATAGAAGAAATTTTGCTCTATAGCATATGTAGTTTCATTCAGTGTTGGACTATCTTTTAATTGTATATATCAAGTAATGCAGGTCTCACCAGTGGCGGAGCTAGGGATATTGGTCAAGGGGGACAAGATTGGTCTGTAGGGGCGCTTTCGACACTATCTAAGCGGAGTGCCACCACAGGTTGACGCAGAGCGTACAGCAATTTTGGAGTAAACATACTTCCTAGATCGCCAGAAATGACCCTTTCCTGGTCTTGCTAATTTGCAAATAAACGAAGAATAGGTTTTCTTCGCCAACAAAATGTGACAAATGTCAATAGGTAGATGAGAGCGCAATAAAAAAAAGTATATAATCGCGAATAAGTAAAAAGTAGTAAAAAGCTGAAAAGGGCGTCAGCAGTCCATTTGAGTCTCTCAAGGGGGGGGGGGGGGGGCATCTGCCCTCCTGACTGTATGGACGCTCCGCCACTGGATATCACATGATATCCTATGAGGGCTGTAGAACTCTTCTTCTATAATTCCTCCTGAGGTTGGTCCGGTTGCCTTTGCCCTCGTACATTTCTGTTACCATCCCTGTCTCGAGCTCCACTCAACCACTTTGATACGGCCTTTTCCGCCCCTGTCTGTTAGTTCAAGACGTTGCATCGTTCTTCTTTAAAGCTCCTACGACTTGGAACAGCTTTGTTTCTCCAAATGCCACCTTTATATTGCGCCCAATGAAGTGTGTTTGTAATGCCAGCTGTGTGTCCATGATGTACGTCATTATCCGCTTCGTCGCTTCCTGGACAGTTCTGCCTCCCAAATCTGCGAGGCAGTTTCCCTGGAAGAAAGAAAAGACAACAAATGTATGACAAAGTAATTGTCATCTTAATTTAACATAGGATCTTTTTAAAGATAATAAAAAAGATTGCGAGTTTTTACAGACGATGTCAAAATGTCTGCTCTCGAAGCCTCGCAGTTCCCTCAACAAATTTCCAAGTCACGTATTATGATAGACAAGATGTGCAAGTCATGAATGTGGATAGTTCAGTTGGAGTACTGAACAAAAGGTTGTCAGTTTGAATCCTCACAGATCGCAAAGCTTTTCTGTTGTACTCTAGGGCTAGGCATTCTATATTCACGGCTCCTCTCTACCCAGGTACTAAATGGGAACCTGCAAATAACTTGTAATTATACACAGAGATATCCATATGCAAGGGGTAGCAGGGTCACATGTGTATTGCAGTGACCTGGGTGACACTATTGAGCTGGTTAGAAATCATGTTATGACAACAATAATGAGAAAAAAATAATATTCAAAGATGCTTAGTTCAGGCAAAAAACAGACACACAACTCATAATTCTAATGAAAGTAGGGATGAAGCATAAAATGTTCGAGAATATATGTTTGGAGTATATGTTTAAGAGTCTAGACCCATCTGCAATCGTCCTGTAATGGAAAGCAAAGGGAAAACAAACAATTCTCAGAGAGGAAGCATGGTTAATGTCAATTTGGTATAATTCCAGTGGACGAACATGGGACCCAGGACCTCGCCATTCTACCGCCGCTGCCACCTCTACTTCCAGAGATGCAAAGAGGGTACCGACCGTACCGTATGGCACTCCTGTCAGCCAGACTGTAAATTATTCAAGTTTGCATGCACCTCTCCAAGGCTCCAAATTTAACAATTGGGTAAGTTTGGTTAATTATTAGTTAGCTTCTCAGTTACTTTAGGGGTAGCCCACTTCTAGAAAATATGATTAGCCTTGGTGCCTCAATATTACCAACTAAAAACTGAGAGATACCGTAACCAAAGACTTGGTCTTTTCCTTGGTCTCTCCATTCTTAACACTCGAGGTAGCATAGTTTTATATATAAATATCCACATCACAAAGTGTGATGTGATACCCCTAAACTTAACCCTGATAAACCCTTATCACGTTAGCCGAGCTGAGGCTGCAGGTACATCCAATTACTGGTTGAAGCACAGCTCGTAACTTCCAGTAGAGACAAATAACTGCCACGTCTGGTCATGCCCATTAATGGCCTGTACGTCTCCATTGTCGATAGCTCTCGCCATGTCTGTGATGAGGGTTACATGAGCACCATCCTACCAATGCAGTCTAAAGTTCTGTCACCTGTTCTTTATCATTTTCATTATTGTTAACAATTATACGTACAATGCCTGTGATGCAATTGAAGATGAATGCACTTACCAACCCAGTTTGGAATGCTGGGTCAGCCAACTTCTCTTCAAATGAAGTCAACTCCGCGGGTGTCTTCAGTGGGAGAGATGTACCATATGGTAGGGTAAAATCTTGGGCACTGGTTCTTCCTTCCTTCTTGAGCAAATTCTTCAACAGGCCTCCATGAACTCTTTGGGTCTTTCTTATATCCTCGAAAAGTCTGAGGACTTTTTGCAAGAAGGCCTTGCTAGTGGTCGGCCTCTCATGGTCACTGGTTGGGGTAGCTGTGGCCCCGACTCTTGTGCGAAGGGTGGTCGTGACTGGTGTGAGAGGGGTGATCCTGACTGGTGTGCAAGGGAGAGGTTGTAGTGAAGGTGTTGAGTTGAGGATGTCGGTGGTCAGTGTAGGTGGTGCCGGCGATGAGTGCAGTCTACTGCAAGGTGGCATTGTTACACCCTGCGATGGGACAGGGGATTCCTTCTGTGAGGACGATTTCTTCCGCTGCTTCGATTTCACTGGAGAGTCAACTTCGCTTACCTCGCTGTCTGAGGTAAGGTAACTTGTGGTCCTCCTGAAAGAAAAAGAAAAAAAAAACAGTTGGTATGTAATGAGATGGGTATATATTCGAACCATAAACCATAGGAATTAGTTATTGGCTCGGTGCCCGGGGCTCTTTTTGGACTGATAAGCTAATATTTGCCCTCCATATGATCTGTCCTACACTAAACATATGGGCAATTTCGCCCGCCTGGCTCCACTCTTGAGGGCTATTCAACCGCACCGGAACGTTTGAAATGTTGGTAGGGCCAACCCAATTAGGTACGTGTAGGGTCATTCCATATAAATCACCATATTTTGGAGTATGTTGTAGTTCGACATCTTTGAAAAATTCCCAAATTATGTGTATGACTGGTACACCATGTAATAAGCATATTCTAAAAATTTCAGTTGCATTGCTTCACAATTGGCCGATTTATCACACTTTGAAATTCCGCTATTTGTCGCCACCGTGGCATTTTGCCATTCTCTTGAATTTTGAGGTCTCATTTCTCAGCAATTAAACATCTTACTACCTTTCTATTACAGATGCAGATAGGGTCTATCTCATTGAACAGGAATATAAAAAATAAGGCTACAAAAATATTGTCTTGTGGACTTAGGTCAACTTAAAAGTATCAAAATATTCGATTTTTGTTCTTTTCACTAAAAAATGTGCTATTTTTAGTGATGAATTGCTCCTAAACCATTGCTTTGAGGTACTTGATTCTTTCAGAGGTTATTATGTCTAGTACAAACAATACATAATAATGATAACAAAGCTTTCCTATAATTTATTTGCAAGTTATGCAACTCTAAATGTTCTATATAATGCTGCAATTAAGCATGAGGAAATGTCTCAGATTTTATTCTTTCTTGCTTAGGCCTAGACAGATTTAAGGTTTTGAATATTTTGTGCAAGGAATATGTTCAAAAGGAATTTATCTTGCCATTTCTATTAGTTTCATGACCAGTGGTGTGATAGTTTTTAGAAAAGAAGCAAAAATCGGCAAAATTTGGGGTTTTTCCTATGCAGCCTAACGCTAAGTATGGCCTAGGCCTACCCTAGTATAGTAATACAATTCATTCGTGGTGTGACCTATACCATAAAACTTTAGGCCCTGGCCGCCTAGCATATCACAGGGACTAGGCGAGATTGGCAAAATTGGTGCCATGAACGGAAGCTAATTCTTCCCATTTATTTTTTGGCGAGTTACCAATGTTAATGATCGAGCGAGTTTCGTTTTCATAACGCTAGGCCTACACAATCGAGTATCACTAACAGTAACACCATGGCCTCATGCAATTTCTCTAGCCTAATTAAATCCAAACATTTTGATGAGTTAATTCACCCAAATGAGTCACACACTCACAGAAATAAATTGTTCCAAAATACTCACCTAGTACCAACTCCTTTCGAAGAAAATGATTGAATTATCAATTATATTTCGATGGATTTCGTTTTTCGCTTTTCGGAATCGGAAAGCGTTCTCGATTATTTTTTATCTTTCTCAGTTCTTGCCGTAGAATGATCACCCGAGTACTTAGATCGCGCTTGCGATACGTATTGGCGGCCAAAAAAACGCGCCTAATTCGGGAAGCAGTGTTGCCAGTTGGTATTGTCATAACGATAGTGCAGACTAGCCTCATTTTTGTTTCGAGCGATGCTGCTAACAATCAATTTTGGTCGGTAAGTTTGGGTTCGTACACCCCCCTCCCACTCAAAATAGTCACAGAACGCCCCTGGTGAAACCGTCTTGCTCCCGAATGGGCCCGAAGCGGGCCATACATGAGGGCTAACCTGATCAAAAACCGAGTCTGTCCCAAATGGGCCACTACATTAATGAATTAATTGTTGTTAAGGATTGGTGGCCTAGGGACGAACCTAAGCTTCCCAAAGCAAAAAACAAGCATGTGTTGAAGTATGTTAACCAGAAGGCGCCAAACTGTTTTGTGTCCGAATGGGCACTGAGTGGGCTGGCCCTGGCCCAGCCCGGGCCCAATTCAACTTAGTGAAACCCAATTGGGCCCCAACTGGGCCTGCTGGCTGGATTGCGAGCTTTGGATTAATCGTGTCCGTGGGGTTCACAATAGGTCATGGTGAAGTTCTGTAACACGTCTTTCGTATAACACACTGTCGAACCTAAAGACTTAACGGCTTCGGCTTTTATTTCAGCATATCTTTCACTTGCTAGAGGGGATCTAGGAGTGGGATGGGGTAGTTCCATCCATACCCGTAGCTTGTTATTCAAACGTATATAAACTGTGGAGAAAGCACTCTTAACATTTCGTTCTTGTTTTGGCTGACCTATATTGTGTATCGGATGAAAGTACATTTTTTTCATTGTGTTTTTGTTGTCGACATAATATCTTTCACTTTCGGAGAATACAGTGTGAAGTAGCTGTCATCGCGTCGATATATGTCAATCGAGAAAAGAAAGGGGAAGAAAAGTGGAATAATTAAGGGGAGACATCAGTACATGTATCCTTGTAAAAGGAATGTTGAATTTCCTTAACGAGTTGCGGTAACAAGCTACAATATCTTTATCACCGCATCGATACCCGCCTTCAAGTAACAAGTATCCATCTTAAGTGCCTCCTTCATAGGTAAGTTTAAATTGGATATTCACTTAATAAGTTTTTTACTTTCGCATATGTTAATATACTACTCATTAGTGCATGTGTTGGAACTGCGAGAGCATTTATTGTATGACTTATGGTTCTCACTCATAAATTCACCAGGTGAGTGGTTCCTTATAATCGTTCTTGTTCAATAAACATCATCAATTATGATACTATGAATCTTAGAGTTATGGAATTATCGGAATAAATGTTTTGTTGCAGAAATAACAACAAGAGAAATAAATACTAAGAGAGTGAAATGTTGGAAGATTTGGTAAAAACATGCATTGAAAAGAAGACAATCGTCAGCATTTCAAAGGCGATAGTAATTAAAATTGTCAGCAATCCATCTCATCAAGCGCTTGCTCAACTAAAACCATGTCTTGTCACGGTCATTTCAGTTATGAAAGTAAACTGCGATTGTTACTTATTTTATTGTTTGTGCATGAACAATTATATTGTGCGTTTTCTTTTATCATGTTTAGTAGACTAAAGTAAAACAAATTGTTAGGTAAGTTTTCTACCCTGATTTAAATTGAGCAATCTTGCCAAGAGAATATTGGTGATGAGTGTCGGTTATTAATCATAATTTCACTATAAAAATTTGACTTTTAACAAAAGTAACAGTACATAACAATAGATCAGCAATTGAATATGTTCTTTTATTGAGACATTCACATTTTAGTTTGAAGTAATGCTGGGGCATAGTTCTCCGTTTCTGTTTTGTTTTGTATGCACGTGACATCGTATGAATATTAAATAACAGTGTTTTAAACAACTTTACAACTTTAACAGTTTTACTACAACTCTGCAAAGACAAGGAATGTTAGCTCACTGGTTAACGCCGATGCCTTCCAATCATAAGAACTCAGTTCGCGTCACTCCAAGATTAATGTATGTCGTCCAGTTACAGAGTTGTTGACAATTGGCAATTCATAATAATGGACGTTAAATATGAATCTAAGAGACTGACTTCGGTCAGCTTGCGGCTTTGATAAGCCAATGAGGCTTCTTCGCGAGTTCCTGCTTGCAGGAGGAAATAAAATACATACTTCAAACATCGTCTTTTAAAGTCAATCATTAGTCGATATCTGCTGATAACTTAGACCATATTTAGTATAGAATTTAAGTGCCATTACTTAATTAATTAATTAAAGATAACGCCTTTTTTTTCAAACCATGTTGACTCGTGTCTATATTCAATGTTTAACGTACTGACAGCTTATAAATCGTTTAATTTTCCAGGAAGTTGCTGTAAAAGGAGATATGAAACAGAAACATCATACTTCCCCCTTCACATGATTATTGCTTCATTGTTCAACTCTTTTAATTTTTATCTACCATTTAGTCTGTTTTCATTTGCGTTCATTGCTTGTCATGTTAAGGTCATATAACCGTATGAAAATAGATGCAGATTTATATCATGTGCTTTATCCTTCAATTTTGTTTTTGACTTCCCTATCTATTGCTTACACACATTCCTGATTCAAAGAAGTTTGAGATTTTGGTTCATTGACAATATCAGGTTACATTAACAATATATATATATGTATTCCGGCTTGCTTTGAAATCACTTTCTGTAGCCGTCAAAATTCGTTGTTAATTTTGTTTTTGTAAGAAAGAGACACAATGCCTTGTTGGGGTTGTCCAAACATAAAAGTTGGGGGTGTCCGTACATGCAGTGGGAGGCCAGGGTTCGAAT
>KN883114.1:86491-101163 GCA_000934455.1 Apostichopus parvimensis | reverse complement strand
TTTTCTTTACCTTTCTTGTAATCACAGTTATTTTCGGGACAGTTGCTTCGCTATATGCGTAGAGCAGCTTAGCACCATGTCTGATGATGCCTCCATACTCTTGACTTGTACCTGCAAAAGATAGGGACAGCAGAAAAAAACAATATTTTACAGAGAATTTGGAGAGGACATTTTTTTTTTTTTTTTGGGTCTATCTGGAAAGTCTGTGTGACAAATGATTTTGATTTATAGTTTTCCTTCTTGGAGAGTTGAAATTTTTGAAAAGCAGCTCAAGATATCTCCTTTAAAGGGTCAACATTTTGAGAGAACAGTCCAACTTATGAGATAGCATCTGCTATGAACCCTAGAAGTGCTTCATCGGTTAAGATAGTCGGTCAAGATTGCAAATTATTCAATCAATCGCAGGAGAGAGATGAAATTTTTCAATCTATTCAGTCTTCAGTTATTTCAATCTGTTTTTCGAAAGAAGATTCAATCTATATGATTCAAAAGATAATTTCAATATATATAATATTAGACTATTTAGAGATGACTTGAATGGGTAAAACGTGATTATTTCTCCTACCAGGTAGAAATCCAGGCACGTCCACAAAGGTGATGAGGGGTATATTGAATGCATCGCAGAAACGAACAAATCGGGCGCCTTTCACTGATGAGTTAATGTCCAGACAGCCTAAAACAAACAGAACCGAAGATGGGCGGGGGAAAAAAAATCATGAAGGCAAGTTGGTGTTGATGTCATGAGACCTTGTAACAGAAGTCTCAGGGGTAAAGAATATAGCTGATAGTAAAACATAGAAACATTATAAAGAAGTACCGAATGTGATGGCATGAATGTTGATGGTGAGGGGGTGGGTAGGGGTGGGGGAGGGACTTGGTGGGTGTGTTGGCAGCAAAGAAATTGTAATTGAAAAGTGATGTTTTGTTGTAAAACTAAATACTGGAATATGTGGTAATACACAATGCACAGAGGACGCAGTTTGTTGGGAAGATCTGAGGTGAATTTTGTTTGGGAGGGGGGAGGGAGGGAGGGAGGAGGGGCGGGCTGCTCGGACAAGTACTGCTGTATTTAATAACCTTTCCTTCACCCTCTATGGTCTAGTTTTATCACCGCATAGAGAATAGGACGACATACCTGATGCAACCTTTGGCTGGTTACCCACAATGCCCACTGTCCTGCCATTCATGCGAGCAAATCCGATGACAATGTTCTTAGCATAAGCCGGCATGATTTCAAAGAAGCTTCTGTTATCGACAATCTGTCGGGGTATGAAAAACATATGAGAGACAGATAACTGCACGGGGGACATAGGCAAACCGGACTGCGATATGAGCCATTAAGAATCGCTAAATTGTTGTTTATCGATTGGCACACTGAGTAATTAGAATGAAACACTTGACTAAAATATGGTAAACGGAAAAAGGGGTAAGTCAGTCAGCTTGGTCTCACCAGTTCACTGGACAGTCCTGAATAAATCGGGATTCTTGCCACCACTGCAAATGAAAAACTTGAACCCCGCCGGCAAAACTAAATCTTCCGAATTTCCCAAAGGTTTTTTTGTGACGTTACAAAATATCGCTGTTTTAGTTACGATGCGCAAACCAAAAGAAAGTGACCATGTAGTTGGGTCATCACTATTCGTGACCGTGTGGGAAGAATAGATATGGCCGGTTTTCAACACTCAAACATGGTCAATGGCCGAACATCAGCCCCTCACGCTAGACGGAAAACAACTGTGCAAACAGGGTCTACATACTTGCAACAAGTACGAACCCTAAAGACTAATTATCGTTTGTTTCACGATATCAGTGCTTATGTAACGTCAGGCATTTACGACGACGCTTTGGACGGTACTAAGAGCTAAATTAAATTATTATTATTATTGGAATATCCTGGTACCCTTTATAGTGCCCATTTTGAAAGCTGAGAAAACGGTCGACTGCCACTTCAATGAACATCATCCGAGGCAGTTTCTAATTTGCCCTCTTAAGAGTTGTCATGATGCTAGATTCGAGCCCCGATGTGAGGTCTCTTTATGGTACTTTCTCGGTTATTAAGTGTACTTACAGCGTGGATAACATCCAGCATATCGTACGGCTTGATGGATTCAAATGGAACTATATGATCCAACACAGGAACGAGTCTATTGCTGTAAAAAAAAAAAAATTGAAGGAGAAGAAGATGAACTAGGAGGATTTAACATGTCGTATTAACTTCATTCTAAAACTATCAGATGAACAAATTCCAAGTTAGCTGTCTACTTCAGATCTAGAAACAATGTCTGCCCGATCGGAGTCATCCACAAAATGTGAGACTATGCGAGTCTACACCAGAGCCAGCGTCATACGTAGTAAAATTTCAGCTCAGTTTTGTCGCTGAAGGTGAACCGGTAAGAATGGTACGTACCCAGTTGTAATAACTTGACTGACTGGGATATCATTGTATACATTCTATTGCCACTTGCTCAAGAGAAAATGTTCAACAAAGAATTTTCCCCAAAAAAGTAGGATACTGTTTGAGTATCAACAACCGACTTTGTCAGTCATCCAGTGGGAATTTTACCCTACAACATTCCTCACCTTGGTATGTGCAGATACAATGTTCCTCAAATAAGTGACTTGAGTTGTGATGTTACTTATAGACTATTTGTTTGTTTTATCCTTCTAACTGAAATGCCACAAATAGAAACATTATTCTGAAATGGCCTGTCAACAGGGCTGCCCATGGGTCAGAGACGGCCTGTGAGAGATTTCAACTTGGTACACTATAGACTGTACACAAATCAAGCATGGTGTTGTATTACGTTTTGGTCAATGACGTTCGTAGTGTTTAAATATTCATATTATGGGCGAGGTTTATTTGGATCCAAACGGAAAATATCTTGACAAAGACAAAGTTGAAAGTTGCAGATTTTTCGACTATTATGCCACCATTTGAAGTAAGATTTAAATAGATAAGCTAGTTATGTATGTCGTTATGGCACAGTGGAGTGTCAGTGAGGTTGAGAAAAATCATAGAAAAGGACGCAAAAAGCTGCTTTAAATTTGATACCCATTGGTTTTTAATTAAATGCAGTCACTTACGCAGGGTCGTCTGACTGTACGATTGGGGCTGGATCTCTGTTACTCAAGGGAAGGTAACTGAAGAGTTCCCGGAGTTTAGTCAGACCGTCGATATCATTTTCAAACGCTCCATGTGCAACTCCTGTAAAAAAGCAACAACAGACCAAAGGGCATAAGGACTACACCTTTGGTTTATATTAAAGCGAAAGTCGGTTCCCCAAAGTGTTTAGGGTAATTAGAGCTTACTACCAATATTCCACACCCTTTCCACCATTTTACCACTCAAGCCACACATATGACACATGAGAGGGGAGGGTGGGGAAGGGGAGGCGTAGTGCAGTCACAAGTTAGATCAAACAAGGCTAATCATGTTTGGTAAACTATTATAAGTTACATCATAATTGATAATCCCATTTCTTTTCTCCCTACTCTCACAATCCTCTTCCCAAAAGAAAACAAAACTGTGATGTAAAGCTTTCTTGTATGATCCGGCTATAATTTAACAGATTCTTTTTGTTTAGTATTACCTGAGACAGACGTGTGCGTTTTAGCTCCCCCCAACTGTTCGTGGGTGACGTCTTCTTGAGTGACAGCCTGCAAAGACAAACCAACCAACCAAAAAAAAACAAACAATCAACTTCCACGTTTATTGTAATGTTTATGACATTATTTAGGAAAGCTCGGAAAAACAAAATTGTCAAGACTTGTAGCTTTATTCTGAATAATAATCAAACAAAAAACATCAGCGCTGTAGTAGGATAATATTAATTATGTCTGAGATGGGTAGAATGTTGCAGGATAAGGGGTGTGGGTGGAGGGGGGGGGGGTGAGGTAATAGATTACTCAGGATGTGGCTTTTTCTTCTGAGCAGTACTTTGACTCTAATACAGAAACAACTTTCTGAACAAGATACCTACAGTGTGTAAAAGTAAGAGGGCCTGACGTTATTAAGCTAAATATAGCACAGTTTTATAGCACATTGTTCAATGTCAATAATATAAGTATATTTTGTTGTTGCTTTTAAGAAATAAAAAAGAGGCCATCAAACTAGACATTTATTTTTAATAGCTTCACTGCTGCATCATGTGAGAAATTTAACAGAATCATGGCTCTGTTTGCACAAATGCATGCAACTGTGGTGGTCAGTGGTGATGAAAGAATTTATTTCACATATTTTAGGTTGTCACGTTCTTTGTCAATAGTATTCGCGACTCCTGCACAGAAAAAAAAGTGCATGCTTAGGCTGGCCACGGTAATCGTTAGCGCAGTTGTACGTACTTTATACTGATCTAATGTAGTTTTAAAATATATGAATATTTGGATGAAATAATAAACCTTAACAACGTCTGGTCCGGTGATGAACAGGTAAGAGGTATCCTGTAAGAAGGGAAATAGGAATAGCACTTTATTATTACATTTATTATTATTATTATTATTATTACATAAATGGGGCAAAACTTTAAAAAAAAAAAAAAAAAATCATCTCTGTTTTGGCATTGCTCAGCTTTAGATAGAACCCCCCAAAAAGATGAATATCTATGTGAAAAACTATATAATTTATAAATTTTTTCTTTCTTGTGATGTAATTTCTCCTATATCATACTGATTCCTCACACTAAGTTCCTGTGTACTCTCAATGAGCTCTGAACTTCTGAAGCTCTGTCAATCTATTAAATCACAAATTTTGTGTAGCTTTATCATCCAAACTTGCTTTATACTACGCATGTATTTGTAAAACAGAAGCTGGACGTGTTTTGTTTACGCTAAAAGAAGGATGCAAGTCTTGTTTACTTAGCCACAAATCTGGTCATTTCATTTTATTTATTATATTTGTTTCATTATATTTTGCAGCTGGTCAGTGCATTTGTTTCCATCCAACTTTTCACCACAAAGAAAGACAGGTTAATCAGCTCCCAAATGAGCCGGCGCACGTGACGACAAAGACACTGTTCTCTCAATGTAATATGTACATCTTGGTCTATAGTTCATCTGCCGTGAAAGCTTAGGAAAGCTTAGCTTTAATGAATTGTTTTCAAAAGATTTCAATAACAAACTGAATGAACTTTCTCAAAATATTAAGTTTTAAGCATTTATTGTCACAAATAATACAAACAAAGTACAATTCTGGGCTCGGATTTTTGTGCGGTAGGACGGTCAGTAGCAAAACACCGCAAGTATTTTCTTTAAAAGTGATGGGGATTACCTTGATCATGAAGGTGAAATCTGTTAAAGCTGGGGAGTAAACAGCTCCGCCTGGTAAAGGAAAAATAAAATATCTGACACAATTAAACATTTCAGAAAGGCCAAAGTCAAAAGAAAATCAAATATAAAATAAAATGAAATAAAATATAAAAGAAGCAAACATGGTCATTGAGAAAGATATTAACTCAAATCTGTAAAAATGAGATGTTTTGGATCATATTCCAATGATGGTCATCTCCAACTCCCCCCAACCCAAGTACTTGCCATGTAGCCCCCCTTACACCCCTGAGACAATTTTCCCGGGGTCATTTTATTAACTATCCTCTACCACTGTTTGATACAATTTAATTTCTCAAAGTATATCATAACCGACACACAAAACGCCAGAATGATTATGTGCAACCTTGTCGTTCGTTACATGGCAGTTCTTTACATCGACAAGAAAAAACAAAACATACAATCTGAAAACTACTGGTACTTTTCAAACCATTCTTGACTGCATTTGCAGATCCAAATTTCAAATTCTTCTCACATTTTGAATCTTTGAGTGTTCACTTAGTTAACTTAAAAGAAATACTTAGCGTTCACTTAGTGAACACAAGGAGTGTTCGCTTGTATGGAATCAAGGCGTCAAGGAGTGTTCACTTAGTTCTTTTATGTAAAACTGTCTCGGAGATGGATATTGAAATTGGTGACAGAGTTTAATATTTGAAGTGACAATATTTGGAATTTTTTGCATAAATGGGTGACCAAATATTAGACTTTGTGTCAATTCCACACAAAGTGCAGCTGTTTCAGTGTCTCAAGGTGGATATAATTACATACCAGCACAAGGTCCCATGATGAGTGAAATCTGGGGTATAACTCCAGATGCCATCACGTTCCTCTGGCGGGGCATAAACAAAACAAAAACAGAAGTGAAGGTAAAATATAAACAGACTTGAAAAGATATGGATGAAAACAGAAAACTTACTCAATGAGACTCCTAAAACCAAAGAAGACAAACTGGGGCGCTTCAGGAAATATCATGCAGAAGCAATGTTCTCATAGAACTTTTATTTGATAGATACATCTGGCTTCATGACAGTGACATGCACAGGATTTCAAAGTTTTTTTTGGGGGGGGAGGGGGAATGGTTAAAGTAGGAGACTGATCTTTTGTGGTAAGGTCAGAGAACATTGGAGGGTTACCACTCTTCCCTTTAAGGAAATTTGGTAAAATGGTGGTTGATGGAGATGCAAATTTTGTGCAACTTTCAGGGTTCATGGGCCATATAGTTTAAACTTGGTTAATCTGGGAGGCCTGTATTGGCATTGAGCACTATAGCCATTCAAACAGCCACCAGTCTACACATGTAACAAATGATTGTTACAAAACTTCATCACTTAAAAAGAGCTCACATGGAAAATATCAGCATAACCAGCGAGGGACTCAACCCCTTCCTGTATCCTAGCCCCTCCTGAATCATTGAGGCCGATCACCGGAGCGCCAGTATTGAGGGCGTGGTCCATAATCTTACAAATCTTCTTGGCATGGGCACTAGACAGGGTTCCACCATGTACAGTAAAGTCCTTGGGGTAAAAAATGGAAACATTGTACAGTATATGTACCGATAACAGAAATTTTGTAAGTCAGACAGGTAAACAGATCTATGCAATTTTGGTAATATTTCCAAGTGGGATTAAACTGTAAATTACGAATTTCGGGTTTTTAATTATTTACAATAACTTCAAGAACTATACTGAAAGCAGCTTGTTAGCTTGACTTATCAAGTTTTATGCCAAAACATTTGAGAATTTTGAGAATGTTTGACACTTGCATCAGATTACTAAAATATTAGAAAGTGTCTGGATAAACCAAATCAAATCAATTCTAAGAATTGATTGGAATTCTTTCATAATTTTACAGAATGTAACCCTAACAACAACAAAAACCTGGTGCTCAAATTTTCTAAAAAATGCAAGTTAGATATAATACAAACCTGACTGAAGACATAGGTGACCCTTCCATTGATAAGTCCATGGCCAGTAACAACTCCATCCCCAGGATGCTGGAAAGAGAAAAAAACAATGGGAAAAAATATTGTCTGGGATGAAACCTTTTAGCTTTTAGAAACCTAGGATATAATTAAACACCATCTGATCACAATAAATATAATTTTGCTCTTATCTTTGTGACTGTATAGATTCTGACTGGTTTTCTAGGAAAAATTTTGCTAAATTTATTACAACTTTTGTGGCTTTCATGATTCATAGGCAGAGCCACAACAACGATCTATTTAATTGAGGCACTGAGGCAAGAAAAGAAACATTGGCCTCATTATCAATTAAAACAAAATGCTTCAAACAGTAGCAGACATGAATTTCTTTTTCTGTAGCTGATAGTAACCTTGATAACCTGAATTCCGCGGTACATGGATTTGAATTCGTCCATCCCAATGACAATAGGATTTGGCAGGGTTGAAATTTGACTGAGAAACACTTTCACACTTGGTCTGGCCAAGGGAAGTTTGAAATAGTTTCAGAATGAGTTTATGAACAATGAGTTAATTATTGCACTATCGGCCGCCCACAAAGTGAAGGCTGTTTCATCGATCACAGCCTAGGGAAGATATATGCAATAGACTTATGGAAATCAGTGGCTCTAGTCTGACATGACAGATTTCAAGGTTCCAGTTACAATGCTACTTCATTTATCCCTTTTATCTCACTTACCCTTTTTTCATCTGAATCCATTCCAAAATCTGAACAACGGTGTTCAGCAAACATATCAAACTCGACAAAGGATCCTGGATCTACCAAAAGGTTTATCCTCTCTCTTGCTGTGAGTTTGCCCTGTGAAGAAAGGCATTCTATGGTATATCATTAGTATATGAATGTAAATTACTTAGGTTATTCTTAGGATAGCTTTATTTTGTGCACAAAATAATACCCAAAAAATCTATGATGTAACAAAGTTCATTTATTTACTACAAAATAGTCACTTCAAACTTTTCAATATTAAAAAAAACCATGTGGAAGGATGTAGAAATAATTGATGCACCTTCGTAATTAACGCACCTTCAAATATTACTAGCAAGAATACAGTAGGCAACCTAAAGTTTTTGCAGCTAAGCAGAGTTACATATTTCATGAGTTTGAATCCATTTCAGCTATGTGTTGATAAAATTGTGGTTTTTTTTAAGCTTTTAACACGCTCCCCCTGGTTTTGCACATTTTGTTGGCATTTGGAAAACTTACCCCCTAAAAATAACACACAAAGCTGAAATGGATTTAATTTTAAACTCAAGAAAAATGTAACTCTGCTTCCCTATAAAAAGTTTAGGTTGCCTGCTGTTTCATTGCAAGTAATATTTGAAGGTGCGTCAATTACGAAGGTGCATCAGTTATGAAGCCTTTACTATCCTACTGACTACATTAGAAATACAATATATGGCCTAACTTTAGAATCCGTTCCATATGAATGGGAAAGCTTACTTCGAATCGGCAGAATAAGGTTAGGGGTTAGGAAGTAGGGTTAGGGAGTAGGGTTAGGAATTATGGTTAGGAAGTAGGGAGTAGGGTTAGGGAGTAGGGTTAGGAAGTAGGGAATAGGGTTAGGGGTTAGGAAGTAGGGTCGATTGGTACGGATTCTAAATTAGTACCCAATACAGTGTATTATAGGCTAGAGCCAGTAATAGACGCAGGCTATAGTATGTTGCTTGGCAATGTAATAATTTCGCAAAACTAGGCCATGTTCGCCTTCAGTATACCCGAGCATGTTGAGCGTCAGTACGTCGTTTACCACCTCCTTCTAGAGCACGAGTACGTTTAGAGTCAATCTTATCAAAGGTGTGTTGTATTGCAGTCGCAAAACATGTTCGAGTTTGACTGCGGCAGTTCTTCGAAGCATTATTTGCAAGACTTCTGGCAAGAAGTGTGGGTATCCTACGAAGTGTGTGCGCCATCTTTTAGCGAACGTCTACCTTATGACCTTTCACCCTTCAGCAATGTTGGCAAACGTTTTATTTGTTTCGTAGGGTTATTATTTACAAAATCTACAAAAAAAAACGTTCAATGTGTTACGTATAACATGAATAAAAAAATTATAATATTTTAGAGACTAAAATAATAGTATAAGAGCATTTTTTTTTCATAAATTGAACGAACCGCCTGCATAACAAAATAATGGCTACCATTAATGACGTCAACGATGAACCTCGTAAAGGTAAACAATTGAATACTATCGTAGTCACTGAGTGGGCTGGTAATAGGCCTAGCTGTATGTTAAGCTCAGACAAGACTACTTCGATTTAAACGAAGAGCGATCGCTAAACCGCTTGGTTTTGTCATTGTACTGGCATTTCGTTGATCGAATTGCCCGGGGAAATGAACGCGATAACTCTTTACACATCAACTTGTCGTTATATATTACAGGCAGACCATGAAAACCCGGAAAGTTGGGCGGAATTGTACCGATTGCTGCCATATTTGCGACAGGCATTGGCGTGTTGTGTGTGTGCTAACCTGTTGTCAGAACCATGGGGACCTACAAACTCGATTTGTCAGCATCAAGTCTGTAGAACATGTATTGGAGGAAAAATGCGTCTTAAACCGTCGTGCAGTTGGTGTAAAGATTATAGCCAATTTACCGAGAGTAAGGAGTTACGAATTGTTCTTGCATGTTATAAAAAGTTGTGTGAATATGTGTCCGCCACGCCCATTGCTCAAAATATTGAGAGTAGTGCAGATAACGGGGGGCCAAATACTACGATAGAGATTTTACGAGAAGGTATCGCAATTACAGATAGTTATGAGGGAAGCGATTTATCTAAGGAATCAAGTGCTTTGCAGTTTCTGCTACCGACACTTTACACACATTTTAATCGGAAAGATGGTAGGCCAAAGGATTCCGGGGAGACGACCACTAATGCCAATGGTATGGCTGAAAGGGCCAACCCGGAAGTAGGGATTTTCCCATCTTCGTCTTTTCAATTTGTCCAGGGACCAAGCCATTCCAATTTACCATTAACGAACGGTTCATGTTACGTAAAAAAGCGTAGAGCTAGTGAAGCGGGCAGCTCGGACGCAGCCCTCACCTTCAGAGGGTCTAGAAACAAAATGAAGCGAAAACGCAGATCAATGAAACATAAAAAGAAGAAACACAAGAGCTCCCGTAGACATCGTGAAGAGAAAAGAAAAAAGTCGAAACGATCGCGAGAGGGAAATGCGGACGGCAGTAAAAAAGACAAACAGTCTGATGTCAAACGGTTAGTTGTATCAGGGCATAGAGCAAAGATGTTAAAGGAGGGGAAAGCTGTTCCTGAACTAACGTTCTGTAGGTGTGGAACAAATGGTACTTCTCCTGGTACTTTCCCATGTATAAGTCAAAGATGTCCTTGTTTTGTGTTAGAGAAATCCTGTGCAAATTGCAAGTGTAGAAGCTGCCATAACCCAATCTCTAAACAAGAGCCATCAGCCAATGGTACCGAGGAAACAAAAGTACAGAACAATGCAGAGAAAGTCGAAGAAGTGAAACACAGAGACACGAATGCCAGCGACAGCGATTCGTTTGTAGATGTAACAGGGACAACCAACAGCTGACAGGGTCATCAAAAGATGAATTGTGGTAATGAGACCAGTATATCCAATCTAAGTTCAGTATCATATATGTGTAAAACTTTTCGCTTCCATATCATCACTGCTCCACAGTCTGCTTGATTACATTAGCCTACAGTGTGGTGTTGTAGTATCTTTGAAAGTGTAGGCCTATATCATATATGTTTAATTGCTGCCTGGTATTATATAGAAGACATTGAATGTCTTGAGAAGGGGTACATCTTCTATGGAGTTTATCTTTTTATGCTGCCAGTCATAGTTTTTGGTAGAATTTGCAATGGTATTTGGAGGTATTTGCTCTTTTCTAATGCTAAGTACCCTCTTGACTTTTTGACCGTACAGTACTACTTGTATTTATATGTACATGTCTCCTTGAAAGGAAAGTTTCAGTTAGGGCACATGATGTGCTAGGAGCAAGTAAGACTGTTAATGTAATATTTCTTTTCATGAGCACCTTGACTTGTATTTTGTGTGCAGTATGTTTTATTTTTCTTCTTCTTTTTTTGTGGCTACCTGTAATACTAATCATGTTCGAGTTGGAAAAGTGCTTTAATACTAGTTCCCAAATTTGGAAACTTTGCTATCATCATGATATTATTTGAATCTCCCCCCCCCCCCCCCCTCCCCCGTCACCTCCTCCCTTTCTCAGGAGATGCAATATGCTTTAATAAAGTGCAGATGTAAGGTACAGTGTACAAAAGCCAAAAACTGCATGCTCCCATTAAAAATGAAAGTTGAAAGCCTGATGAGTAAGGACTCTGTGAACTCCCCAGAAGTGGCACATTGATCAAAGGCAATAGAAAATAGGACTTTTGTGGCCTCGAATTCTCAGTCAATATAATTAATAATCCATAGTTTACTAACATTAAACTTGTTTGAAATTCATCTATGGAATCACTTCTGCATTTTAAAGAAACTTAACAAGAAGGTTGTGATAGATTTTATTATAGGAATTTACACGTCAGTTAATAATATTGACCGTAGAGCTAGATATGAAGAGCTGATATTACAATCATTGATGCTGAAAATATAATTCCAGACAAAACATATTTTTCAATACAAATATCTCAAAAAATTAGTGACCATAGTTATGTAGAATGGCTTCAAATCATGCTTGAAATCTCAATTTTTAGTAAGCTGGTATAAGTCAATGCACAGGCCACTGTTCACCTTTTACATACACCTGTTTCCATTTCCACATAACTGCTTGTTAAGCAGTTGGAAATGGATAAAATGAGTTAAATTCCACATTTATAATCATCTACATTTTCCAACATCTACTATTACTTGGGCTAATGAAGCAATTGTCATTATTGTAAAGGTCTACGGACACCTAACCAATTTGCAGCATATTCAGTACATTTGTTGCGTGTGATAATTTCATTTAAAAAACAATTGTAGTTTGGAAAATTCTGGGGAAACTCATTAACTATCTGCAAACAATGACATAGAGTGCTGTGCTCATCAACATTTTTATTTTAGCCCTTGATAAGTTAACCGCTACTTACAAGCTCACATAATATTGTTTGAATTTAAAGTGATGTTCCTCTTTTCAAAGAAGACAATCAAATATTTCAAAACAATTGCCTTAGGCCCACAAAACCTGTGTTCAGTGTCATTGAAACGAAGGTTGTAAAAACCAAAAGTATAACATAACAGAAAATGAGGCAGTCACTCCCTTTACATCATCAATGTGCATTATAATTAGCTAATAATGTTTATGCCTAAATGAAACTAGAATTGAGAAAAGACTTGTAAAATGGTCAATCTTTGATGGATTTTGATGGGAAGTACAGCTATTTTCATGATTTCTCTTGCCTATTACAGTGATAAGGACAATGTTGTTGCTAGGTGTCCATAGACCCTTTAACAATATCACAATTAGTTAACATTTGTTGAACTTGCAATATTATCTAAAGATATTGCACATGCTCATTACTGTAGGTGCAACTGGAACTATCTAATTTTTTAGAAAAGACCTCTCTTCCCACCCCACCCCCTCTTCCCCCGCCTCCTCTTTCCCCTACTCCCCACCCAATGTCTTGTATTTTCCCAATGACTACTCTGTGACTCATAATTGAATTTTGGTATTTGTAAATTGAACTCTTTGCAAAATTTGAGAAAGTATTTAGACATCATATTTATAGCAATTTGGGATTTCATAATGTTGCATTTTTACTACTTGGAAGTACAAAGGTCTGATCACATAGCGATAGAAAATAGAAGCCATCTTTTAGGACTATAAAATATAGGTAACAACAAGAAATGACTTGTATGCACTTGCCGTAATACTTACAGTCTCCCCCGCCTCTCATGTTCTCGTACTGCTATATGCTCTCTCTTGAGTCTGCAGACTGAAAGTAACTTTTAACAGACTAGAACATGTAGTGTCGCCTTGTGATGATGGTGATTGGGGGGGGGGGGTTGGGGGGTGGAGGGCAGTGGCAAATTTTTTTTTGGGTATAATGTTGATCAAAGTTTTATTATTTGATTGAGTATTGCTATTGAGCATTGTTACCATAAGGCCAGTAGAAAATACCTTTCATCTTTTTCTCTCACTTGGGTTTAACTTCATTATTTTAACTTTTTCTTAGAATATATCGACGGATGGATGGGTAAGTCAGGTCTTCCTGATTATTATATTATTGTACGGTACTGTTAGTCCCAGTGAAAATATTTCATTACTGTTTCCCCGTCCCCCCCCCCTTCCCCCTTTCATTTTGCTATATGGTCCTGAATACAGTGCTAAAAATATGATTGGAGGTTGGAAGGTGAGGATGGAGCCTGGATTGGAAGGTGAGGATGGAGGGGGGAAGGAGATGGAGGTAATTGAGATTGTGGAGTCGGTTGCTATGGTGGAGAGGGGATCCATCACCTTTGCTTGAATATGGCATTTAAATTAAGTCAAGATTGTGTTAAACTACTTTTTGTGTGTGTGAGGTTGAAAGAGGGAGTGGGAAAAATTGGAGGGGGGGGTGGGTGGTTGTGCACCCCATTGTATCCGCGCTTCGATATTATAGTTCATTGTCTGAATGTGAAAAGAGAAAAAGTTAAAAAAAACTCGGAAAATTAAAGCACATGAGAAAATGCCCTCCATGAAGCTCAGAACAATACAAAATTGGATTGTTTGGTCAATGCTCGTTGTGGCCTATGCCTGTGTCATAAGAGATTACATGAATGTACTTATTATAATTTTGTTTTTGTCGTCGTATAAGGGTCGGTATGTTCTCTTTACTGGTCGTATTGTATCCCTGGACATCACCCAGTTCTTGATAATGCCCATTTTCGACCCCTTGTTTTTTACGCCAAAATGAGAATTACTCACATTTTGTGAATGAGGTATTAACGTTGTTTCATTTGCTTTCAAGTTATTGAGAACATTGATAAAATGCTGAAACTAACTTTCTTTGCAAAAGCTGCATTGTGTAATAGTCTATGACGTCACATGTTCAGGACAGACTAGTAGTACAAGTACAACAGCATATTTTCGAGTCCAAATAGAGTACCTCTTGGTAAGGGTACCAGTTCAAAGATCGGAATGTCGATACGGGTTCTTAATCATGTACTAGTATATCTGCAAAGTCACGAGGGCCAGTGCGAGTACAGGCAACCGTGCTACTAAGGACGATTAAGGACTTCCCATTTCACAACCAATTATTCACACCCACGCTATGATATAAACGAAGGAAGTGTGTTCTGTTGTTCATCTAAATGCATTTTCAGTCGAATACATCCTTGCAATCCTTGCAATATCCTTACAATCAACTGTGATAGTAAGATGTTGTTCAGCACGTTAACATGAATATTCAT
>KN883114.1:8985-37532 GCA_000934455.1 Apostichopus parvimensis | reverse complement strand
TACTTTTGTAGATACTCATGAGGCCCAGATGGAAAAATAGAAACATTTCATCTCAAAATTACGGTTATTTCATCTCAAAATTTGCATATTTTGTTTCCCTTGAACATTTGTTTTCTTTAACATTTCATTTTTTGTTTACCTTCAAAATTAAATTTGGATTCGACTATTTCATATCGGAATATTGACGTTTTATCCCAGAATATCGGCTACTTTATCTCAAAATGTCAACTTATTCCACGAAATTATGACCAATAAATTGAAGTCTGCCATCGGACCCCCCCCCCCCCACCCTTCCGTTCACCGCATCCGTCCCTACGCTCATGATAACATTAATGACTTCATTCATAAGGGATATGAATGGTGGGTTCTTGAATTTAGCAGCTTTTCGAAGAGATACGGAAAGCTAGTTAAACTAGCATAGGACAAATTAGTGACTTTGTTGTTAATCATAGTTACCAGGGGCTCGATATAGAACTGCAAAGGGGACACGGGAAATAACAAGATAATCTTCAATAGCTAACAAGGTTTGGACATCGTTCCACAAGTACCTAACGACTAGTATATACGAATGTTTAAACAAGCGAGCATATTCTAAATTCGGGTAATAGTCCAGGCCTCGACAAATACGGTCGCCAACTCGCCAATGGCGACTAGAATTTGCGACTGGCAAGCAAAAAAAGCATTACGCTCGACATTTTGGCGAGTGGCACATTCGCTCACTGCCTTTATACGATAGGCTTACTATTAACTTGTGAGCCAATCAACAAAAACCTATTGCCTAATGTTACACATCACAGTAGAATTATCAAGTGCACTGTTACAAGTAGGTCCTAAGGAACAGCTCTGTTCACCAGCTCGAAACTAATTTGATACTAAATGATGCACGATAGGTGTAACCAAACTGGAAAACTACAAACTTAAATAAATGTGTAACGACAACTCAAACAGGGGTAACGCATGAATATCATGTTTTAAAGCACAATTTAAATAGATCGTTTTTGCTGTAAAAAACTAACAGTAACACTAAACCGCGATATCCTAAGTTAGGCCATACTACCTAGGCTTATATCACACAAAAACTTTGCGAGAAAAAATGGCGAGTAAAATACAACGTTTTGGCGAGTAGAATTTTAGACTCGGTCGCCAGTTGGCGAGTAGTTTTAAAAAAAATTGTCGAGGCCGTAATACGTTCTTATTGGAAAAAAGTAAACCTGTACTAAACACTTTTGTCTTCAACAACACTGTATAGATTATCTAGAGTGAAAAACTCAATAGGACGCCGATTTGATGAGAGTTGGCACTTGACCTAAACCATCATAGACTCGTCACAGACGTTTCCATGCTTGGTTGGTTTTGTAGCACCTCCAGGAATGACTTTCCATCGGGTCATGGCAGCCGTTATTGATAAGATCATGCGTATAAGGCTCGTCCATTTAGGACGTCGGATAGATTCACCATCGTCCAAATTGTCGGGAAGGATCGAATTGATAGTTTCTGAGTACATAAATAGATTTTCAATAAGATTATCTGAACTAAGTTATAATTAACACACAAAAAAATACATCTGTTATCGGTAAATCTTCGGCCTATACCTATATCATATCTCCTATTTGAGATTATCATTTGCCGTTATATAGCTCACACCATATGATGCGTATAACGGTTTAGTTGAAATCGTCTACCTATTTAAGTGCTCTGGCCACAAGTGGCGAATTTAGTGTGTAAGTCAATGGAGAAATGAGTTTTGGTAAGTATAAGTTAGGCTATTTGCTTCTATCATCCCTATAAAATAGTCAAGATTAGTCAAGTTGTATGAATTATGTAAACTGGCGTTGTGGATAGATGACATAAAAAATGTTGAAGCCTGAATCATTTTGAAGGGGAGCAGGTGAAATTTCCCTTTTTTTAGAATATAATTTTTTTGAACTAACATAAGTTTTTCGTCCAGAAGCAGCATAAGCGACAGTTTTCCAATGAGAAACGGACTTCAGAGGTCCCTCAAAGTAGTTAAACAGTATAAAATTGGTATAAGCGACTGGATATTCAGTTAAATTCATATACATATTTCATGTATATATAGTATATATATTTCATGTATATAGTTACACTGAGCGTCGACTCTAAAGTAGACAATCACAATAAATATATTCCCAGTTAATTCCGCCAGTATATATTTAGTTTATGACATACGTGGCTCGACTTCATGAGTTACATCTACAATGTATAGCGTGCTTCAAATAAAGCTGTCACTCAAGTTATTCGAACTTATTTCAGAGAATCTCTCAAAATAAATATTATTTATAGGCGTTGATGAGCGTTCAATTGCACAATAAAATGTCTCTTTATATATACTAGCCATCATTTTCGTTTATACTAGAGAACCTACCTACCGTTAGGTCGACAGCAACAATATCTTCAATTAGAGTGCATAACAAATTGCAATAAAAAAATGACACCCTGCAACAGAGAGTGAATAGTGACGTATTCGCCCTGAATCGGTCTCAAGTCGGAGTCCAGGACTCATTGTGTTTCAAGACAAGTCCGAGTCGAGTCCAAGCCGACCCGGGGCCAGGTCCAAGACCGAGTACATGTAACAATTGATTTGTACCCGCACTACTACAATACTGACCCTGACTCTAAATATTATTTCCAATCTTTGACAAATGTTAAATTGGATAAAAAGATATATCAATAAAGGAAAGACTACCAGAATAAAGAAACAAACACCAACTGCCTTGGATATTAAACATGAGTTATACCATACTAGTGTGTCATTCTAGTAAGTTTACGGAAAGGTATGGTGATATGTAGGGACACTTGCTTGTGTTTCGGTCTGATAATTTTTGCTTGATTTTTACAGTTTTGTTTGCATATAGGCAAATCGCTTGATATACCTCAATGACTAACAATATTAAACTTTCTTCTATATGAAAGAGACTAACCTCGTTCTTTTTTTAAACATAAGTAGAACACAAACAACAGTTTGTAGGCTTAACACGTAACGGTTCTATAATTGTACGGTTAGAAGGCGATATTGAAAGATAACCTTAAGTCAAGCAAATTTTCATAACATAGATTGTGATCCTTCGCAAAATTAGAGAACATTTAACTACACTGGAGCACGTACATCACGGATCGTCGTGCTGAAGTACTTCTATATTTCAAAATGTTAGGCCATCCAGTCTCCCTTACGACTTCGAAATGTCATATATTTTGCTTGGTTTTGCTATTCGTTGCCGCAGACACTGTACCATCCGTGGAATTATATTTTTATGACCCATACGGAACAGACGGTCTTGTATTTGTCGGTGACGAGGGATCCCTCTTTTGCGAGGCGAAAGATATATCTGACCCTGTCTTTACTTTAACGTTTAATGGAAGCCAGATTTTTGATGGTAAGAATGTCGCAACAGAGTATGCAGATCGTATTCAAGTTGACGAAGCAGGTACTTGTCTTCACATAAAACTCTCTATGGCGGATGCTTCACTCGAAGGAGTATATTCTTGTACTGTGACGTCAACATCGTCATCAGATAATCTGACGGATACTTTTAAATTGCAAGTGTTTGAGTCTCCATATTGCAGAGATAAAGGTAGTCGTCGCTTTACTCAAAACAACACAGAATTGATCCGGATGGAATGCATTCACTTGAAAAACCAAACCGCGAAATTAACTTTGTTTTCGAGGCGGGCTAATCAACATATTACACCGACGACGGATTCAGTAACATCAATTACTTTTGATAATAATAAAGTAATTGAACAGTTCTCTGTAAAATCAGCGTCAGACGAATTATTAAATTTTACTTGTGAAATTGGTAGTATGAATGTGAAATCATGCAACATTAACATCACCGCCCTCTTATTGACTTCGCAATCGGATTCTATGCCGAAGCTGACTAAAGTTAAGTCTTCAACCTGCAAATCAAATGTCTCTTTTGAAATGATCGACGAAGCTGATGATTCGTCACCAGTTGACGATCTTAATCGCAACGGACCGTCACTCATTCTGGTGATCGTAGTGGTTAGCTCCATAATTAGTATGGCTATGATAATAACGGTCGTCGTAATCATTGCGAATAGAATTCGTACATATAACGGAAACAAAGACGGATCTAGTAGAGAGGTTGGAAATCAAGCAACTGCGGAAGGAAGCGTGAGCAAGATGGTTCATCCTAGTGCCCCGACCGATCTCGTCCCAATTTCTAATTTCAAAGCAGATTCTCGTACATCTCATAGTTATGACAACGTAGACGAATTACACAGAGTTCCATACGATAGCGAATTCAATGCTGCGGAACACAGATATCCTGCTGCGTCCAACTTGTCGTCTGACAAGTCGATTTATTCTAGTACCCTATATTACGGATGGTAGTGGAATTATCAACACAAATCCCTCGTGATCAAATTAAAGTAGACTATTCCATTCCAAACCATGGATCATGGGACCTGTGTGATGACGACCTAAACGCACTTGCAAAACAATCCCTGCGACAGTAGTGTGGTATACGCCATTCGCCGAATTGAACACACTATGGGTAGAAGTGCTAAGGAAAAAAGAGATAGCACCGCCGACGCAGTCGGTTGATATGCAAGATGGTTCGGGTACAGTAGAAGCGGACTCATTAATTAGAAACAAGACAGACCTCGGAGGGGGTCAAGATGAACGTTATCAATACGAATAACTTGAGCAAACTAATTGCCAAATTATTTGATCTATTTCAGCCTTTTTGCAGCCATTTTGGAAGAAAATTAGTTTTCTTCCCAGTATGGAAGAACTAGTATCCGACACTTTCTCAACCGGATTCAAGCTATCAAGATTTGAAATCAAAATGTGCCATTTAGTTAATATATGCTCTACTTCATAGTTTTCATGATCATTGTTATTACGTAATACATTTCGCACATTTAAAGTTAATTAAAGTTTGAATGGCTAACTGCAATGTGCAAATTTACAGGACGGATTGATGGTGGTTTGGGCCCTATGCAGGAGGCAAATGTGCGGCCGACAGTCTCTGGGCCGTCTGTCACTGCTGGATTTCCCGACCGGTCGGTCCGTCCTGCAGATTAATAGGATATTTAGGAATCTTCAAGTAGAAAACGTTTACACTTACACATGCTGCACACAGATGTTAACAAGTTACTGTGTAATATTTTTAAAGCAGCAGACGGTAGGCCTATAAGACTAACATCTGAGACAAACTAATACAGAATATTAGACAAGGTCTGTCATCGCCATTCTACTTTCTTTGATATTAAAGTTATAAAAGTTTGATCTAATACATGTGTTTCGAACTGTAGGACGTGGTGAGTGGGTAAAACCTATTTTAAACTTTTTTTTTCTTGTTTGTATATACATATAAACACTGATTTTAGATCAGAATAAATTATGATATTACAATATTAGATAGAATAAATTGTAAAGCCACATATATAACGCCAACTTAATTGGAAACTATATCAATATTTCTTTTAAACTATGATGTTTCGATGTTTCTTCTAAATTACATATTGTCAGCAAACAGTCTCTTCTTGCATAAACATCGCTTTACTGTTGAAGAACTCCACCTAATTAAAAGCGGTTACATCCATGCGATTTCACACCTTAAGAATCAAATGTATCAGTGCCATAAAGCATGGTGCATGCGTCCTTCCTGGACATTTCTCTGACAGGTTATGGGTAGGCCTGTAGGTGTGAGGCGCCTGCCTCCTTTTGTCCATACAAGCATAAACGAGGAGTTAACAATACTTAAATGCCTTGCTTATGAACAACGTTGTCGCATTTGCCATAAAAGGAATCCCTATCCGACTCATTGGGAACATACTAAAGAACTTGAGCCAACAGTGCATGTGGCAATAGAGAATATGTTTACAATTAACATTACAAAACTGACTATATGTAGAAAAGATAGGCATAAACCTTGCTGACCACAACAGTTTATGATCATGTACAGGCGATGCGAGAAGATGAGAAATAACCGCAACAAATTGATAACAAGATCACAAATGGAAACCAGTTAAGTTTCAAATTGACACCCGGCGGTGCTACATATCATGCCATTTTTGCCAGTTTCTTGGAATGAACCATGGTTGAGGTTACAGAGTGATATCAAGTTATTGTGAAGTACAATAAATCTATATTGAAACCTGTATAGGACGATACAAAATAAAGATGATTAACTCAAACAAGGATACCCGTTAGTATTTTCCACTCCAGCACCAGAATGAACGTCAAAGAGTGCAGGACGAAGCACCTGACCGTAATGTATTACGTGAATAATAGATGGCACCCCAATGTGTTTGATGAAGGTAAGTGTGTTTGATGAAGGTAAGTGTGTTTGATGAGGGTGTTTGATGAAGGTTTGATGATGGTAAAAGGTAAGCGCTGTGATCTTTTGTAGAGCGCTTTATCAAATACGGTACATAGTAATAATAATAATAATAATAAATCTCACAAAGATGCAGAAAGACAAAACGATGTGAAACTTCACCAGCAAATGAATAGATACCTTAAATGACCTTCTAAGTTCTTCTCAACCTATATAACCTCCTATTGGCTCCTTCATCCTGAAGCTAATCTTAAAATTACCATTATTATAGTGAACAATAAAACTGACCCAATTCTCAACCAGTGTTGTAGCAGTAAAGCAACCAGACCTGGCAGATTATAAAAAATGATTGTCATTATATTATCACTTTATTGAGTATAGTTTTGTGTTAGTTTCAATAGTTTATACTGTATGTCAACTTGGATGAAAACGTTTGTGTGATATAAATGCGCAGGAGATATAATTAATAATAATTATTTCGGCACACTCTCATATGTGGGTGGTATTATTCACTATATGCAGGGAGTCAATATAATTATGTTAACAATCAGTTTAGATGATTTACCAACATCAAAGTATTATAACTTGATTGCCTTTATAAATGAAAATTAATAGAAATGCGACCTAGAAATGGAGAGGATAATAAAAGCTTGAGGTACTAAGCATGACACGATCTTAAGTCGAAGTTCAAGACACCGCGACTTCAAGGCCAAGGCCGAGTCCATAAAATGGATTCCTGTCCGGAATCGAATACGCAGACAACCCTGGCTCTAACCGTACATGTTTAATTTGTCATGAGTTGATGCAAACTCACTGGCACAATACTACGTCTCAGTGAAAGAAGGCAATTTTAGAATGACAACGAACTGCTGGCTGTAATTTGAGCATGGGTGACCATTCTCTGATATTCTGACATATTTGTGTTGCTATACAATTTGATTCTGCATATATTTTGCATCGATGCCAATTCTGAATGCATTGGCAAATTCGTTTGACATGCTTCAGTGATCGAAAATTTCTAACTAACTTGTATATAGTCAGACGTTACATGTTTGTTATGTATCTGATATAGCACTGCTACTGTATAAGCACTGATTTATTTTAAGTTAGTTTCATAACTAAGTTACACTACTGCAGACTGATGTACCAAAAGTTCGTGTTCTGTTTTGTTGGCAAAGTTTGAAAAAGTTCATTTTTACATTTGGATTAAATCGTCTGTGATCAGCGTGAAAAACCTATTTGTACAGTTCACAATGCACGACTATACAGTCTCCATTTCGGTTTTGAAATGTTGCATGTTTTGCTTGATTTTCCTTTTTGTTTCGGCAAATGCTGTACCATCCGTGGAATTCTATTTTTATGACCCATACGGAACAAATGGTCTTGTATTTGTCGGTGACGAGGGATCCCTCTTTTGCGAGGCGAAAGATATATCTGACCCTGTCTTCACTTTAACGTTTAATGGAAGCCAGATTTTTGACGGTGAGAATGTCGCAACAGGGTATGCAGATCGTATTCAAGTTGACGAAGCAGGTACTTGTCTTCACATAAACCTTTCTATGGCGGATGCTTCACTCGAAGGAGAATATTCTTGTGGTGTGACGTCAACATCGTCATCAGATAATCTGACGGATACTTTTAGAGTGCAAGTGTTTGAGTCTCCATATTGCAGAGATAAAGGTAGTCGTCGCTTTACTCAAAACAACACAGATATGATCCGGCTAGAATGCATTCACTTGAAAAACCAAACCGCGAAATTAAGTTTGTTTTCGCCGGGAGCAAGTCAACGCGTTGATGCCCCTGAAAATTTGGTAAAATCAATTACCTTTGAGAATAATAAAGTAATTGAACAGTACTCTTCAAACTCAAATTTAGACGAATTATTAAATTTTACTTGTGAAATTGGTAGTATGCCTGTAAAATCATGCAGCATTAACATCACCGCCCTCTTATTGATTTCGCAATCGGATTCTACGCCGAAGCTGACTAAAGTTAAGTCTTCAACCTGCAAATCAAATGTTTCCGTTGGGATCATCACCAAAGATACAACTACACAGACAGCTGAGAATCTGATCTCTTCTTCTTCTCTTGCTCCAAATCCCAAGAAACCTGCAAACTTGTTTGTTTTCGCATTGATTCCGATACTTATTTTGGTTATAATAATAATGTTGATGTTATTTCTAGCATTTCTAATTCGTAGACATAAAATGATCAAGGATAGAAAACACAGAGTTGCGGTGAATCACGCATTTGGAGGAAGCGTGAGCAAGTTGGTTCATCCTACTGCACAGACCGATCTTGTCCCAATTTCTAACCCCCAAGCGGATTCGTTTACATCCACCTACAGCTCCATAGACCCAAAACCCAGTATACCAGACACAGACGTAGCTGTTACCGGAGAAGACAGAGATCCATCGGGTTATGTTACCCAAGACGAAGATGAGGAGGTGAATGCACATACGTCATCATCTGAGGAGAGATATCCTCGCGCAATGTATCAAGATGATATTGGAACTGCGAACCAGGAGAGGGCTTCCTCCAATACCAAGGAAATTGTTGGAAATGCAGAGACAGATGCAGTTGAGAGCAATGGGATCTCTGAGGATGATGAGTGTAATAACTACACAGAAGGAAACGAAGAGCAATTCAGGCCGCCGAGTGTTATATACAGTACGGTAGACAAACGACACAGAAGATCGAACAAGGAAGGAGATATCGAGGTCAATGCCGACCAGTCGGAGGAAATAGAAGATGGTACAGGTACCGTAGGACCGAACTATTTGATTGTAGACAAGACAGACCTTCAAGAGGAAGACTTTAGTACGACGTCTCCCGATGATCTTTCTACGGATACAAACCAACAGACGGAACTAGAAGTGATCTACTCAAAAGTAGACAAGAAGAAATGATGTTTCTATAAGCCAGAACCAGTATGGTTGTTACCAGAAGGTAAACTTTAAGATTGGCGTACGACATTTTGTTTTTACCATTCGGATATTATCTTTTGATTGTAATGGACCTATCTTTTCATATGTTATCATGCTTTTGTAAAATATTGCCATATTAATCTGATCAGATGATCAGAGTCCGGGTGTACTCCATAATTCACCCGACTACAAAAAAAAAACGCGCAAGTAAAATGCAAATTACCTATGTTGTTTGTTACGCTAGAGCTTATGAATAAGGTCTTGTGACTGAAATGACACAAGTGTTCACATGTTGTGAGTAATGGTTCTACCCAAAATATGCTTTATTTGCACAATTTCTTGGAAATTTTAACACAGTGAACAGGAATCTGAATGAAGGCAAAAGAGACCTTGCTAGGACACACAACTCTTCAAGCTTACACTTGAAAGTGTTATAAATGTCACAAGGGTTATTATATAAACATTAACAACTCCTGCTCAAGAAAGATAGTAAAGTACGTAATCATTTCTTGAATTTTAATTTTTTTAAAGTACGACAGAAAGGACCAATTAATGGCCTTCCATTTGAAATATTATTATGACATACTCGACATTTTTAATTTTAGTTTATATACAGTACGTAACTTATAAGGAAGTAAAAGCCAGTACAAAAATATGGTCGTGTTATACGTACACATAATATGAATTTCTTGGTTAACCTTTATGCACAGATTTAAACGTTCAAGTCCAATGGACTCTAACGGGATACAACGTAAACACGTTTATATCATATTCCACCATACCGTATGAGACTCAAAAAACGGAACTCACTATTCTGGTACTGTAGTTTGAAACTAGGCTGTAACATAATTCAAACGCATACCAAGTGAGGCTTAAAAAGGGGGGAACTAACTATCCTTCACTGTTGTTTGAAGGTAGGTTAACATATGTTACTGACAAACCATCTGAGACTTAAAGAGGAAATAAGTGTTTTACAGTGTTCGTTGAAACCAGACTATAACATATTTCACTGGCAGACTATGGAACTAACTAATCTACACTGTTATTTCAAACTAGGCTATAACATATGAGATTTAAGGAGAAACTGTAACTAATTTACACAGGGACGTAGCTAGGGCCTGATGATTGGGGGGGGGGGGGTTAGTGGCTGAAATTCCAACTGGATGGGGTTTGAAGCCAGAATATTCCGACTACTGCCTTGTACCGCCGCTACTCGTCAACGATACGGTCAGTGTCAGTCAGACACCCCATCTTTCGCGACTGCACTTTTGATCCGAACTCTTTTCGATACATTTGTACCACTGGCCCTCACTTCACAAACTTATTAATCACTCTGGTTAAGCAAGTAAGCAACTGAATATAAGTTATCTGCTTGAAGGCTACAGAGACTACTAACTACAAAAGCTATATGTTAATGTAACAAAGGGGAACACCTTTCTTTTTACAACAAATTATATTAGTGAATTACCAAAAAATACAGAGCTTTTCCCTAGGGCTCTTAATATTATTTTCTTGGGGGGGGGGGCTGTTTATCACTCACATGAAAAATGTTCAATTGTTTACTTCATTCCAACTGAGCATTTGGAATGAAGTGAACAATTACAAAATTTGCAGAAAATGTTGAGTTGACGAGATACGATAAGTTGTCAATTGAATATTTTGCAGATTTTTTTCAATTGCTCAGCTGGAATGAAGTGAACAATTGAACATTTTGCAGCAAAATGTCGAATTGATGAGATATGATAAGTTGTCAATTAAACATTTTGCAGAAAAACGTTCAATTGACTAGATATGATGTGGCTCTCATTAAAACATTTTGCAGGAAATTGTTCATTTGATCAGTTAAAGCAACTAAACAATCCATAATTTTTTTGATTTTTGATAAGATTTTATCTTGTTATATAAACAATTTACTGAAAAATGTCAACTTATGGGGCTAAGTTTTTCTTATGTTGATGGCACTTTTAAGCTTCCGTAGATAAGCAATGAGTGTTTTAATTGTATACCATAGAGACAATATATAGCCTGAACTAACTTGAAGCTAGCTAACAGGGTAACCCACCCAATAGCAAAATTAGTGCATAAATAAACCGAGTTGAAGCTGGCGAACGTTGTACAGTAGTTCTATTATGGATATTTTTTAGAGTTTTGAATGGTGGAGTTTAAGAACCGCGAGATACAATTTCTCAAAGTGGCAAGGAAAACGTGGTAAATATGACTGATTAAAGGTCAATTTTGACCGAAATTTTTCAAGTTTTAGGTCATTCACAATCACAGGAATATTATCATTATATAAATAATTAGAGTGCGACTGTCGCACTCGAATTTTCCAACTATCGTCAGTTTTACCAAGTTTTTTTTGGGGGGGGGGGTGAGACACCAAAAAGTGTAAAAATCTTGTAAACATGATATCTCGCCTGTACAGTTCTTAATTTTGGCATGCATTTACTAATATTTCAGCGAACACTATTGCTTGAGGTGGAGGTCAAAGGTCATTAGGGATCAGCAGAAGGCAAAATGTGAAAACATCAAAGGTGCTATGTCTCCAGAACCGGAACATGAAAGGAGCTCATATATGCGTGATATGATAGCCTTCAGTATTGTTTAGTTTTCACACAATATGATGTAGATCAGAGTTCATTTAATGATCACCAGGTGTCAAACCTTGAACACTATGTAAATACGATATTTCCGGATAGAAAACTGCAGTATCTGGTATATATGGCTCTGGCTTCTCTGTAATTAGTACACGAACATTATTGTTTTGGTGGAGGGTACAGGTCTGAATTCTATCATGTTCTGGTACTTGATTTCAGGACACATTTTCCTCAGTTGCTCTATCCATCAGGTAATTTCATATACAATTTAAACTTATAAGGAAAGGAAACACTAACTCCTTCTGGCTTTTCTGTTTGTAAGATTTTTTCACGATTACCAAAGTTGTAACCTTTTCTTTCTGTGGTATAAATTTATTAGATGTACACAATACATATGCTTACAGGTTTGAATCGTGGCGTTACGCCATCTTTGCGTTATAATCTGATATGCAATTCAATTCAATGCAATGCAATGATATAAGGTAAACTGATATGCAATCACCATAATATATGCTCGACGACATCAGAAAACGATTAATTATACAGCCAAAAACCAAATGCACCAAACTACACATAGGGGCCTACCCTGACCGACTCCATCAAACGATCTTATAAGCCCAACCCCCAACCCCGCATGTTCATCAAGACCCCTGACCCAAAAAAAACTACGCTATAAGAAAACATCTCTACAAACGGTAAAAAACATCGTCCGAATCATAAGCCGACCGTCCTTTATATTGCGAACATTTTGTGGTATAATCAGGGAGCTGCTACTCTAACAAAGAGCTGCTACTCTAGCAGCTCCCTGTTAGAGTAGCAGCACCCTGGTATAACCATGAAGCACAGTTTAACGTACAGCTACCTTTTCCTTACAAAGGTTCACTGAATCGAAGTTAAACTTTGCCTCAAGTCATAAATACCCGTAAGTAATCTACACGTTAACATGGAGACATTTTCTCATTATGAACGCGAAGGACGAAGTGAGTATCCCTTATCACCCACGTGATTTATTTTCAATTATAAGCTTAAGGCAAGCGCACTCTGCACCGACCTCGAGCGACCCGACGCAACTGCGACGAATAATCAGTCGGTTCCGTCCAGTTTGCGCGACATTTTGCTCTGAAACCCGACCACGATCCGACAGTCGGTTCTCGTCGTGACCTCATCGACCTCGTCGTGTCGTCGGGTCGGACCTGTTATGTCTCAGTTGAGTCCGGTCGTGACCTTTTGCGGCTGTCAACGACCCGACTTTGATCCGGTTCTCATGGTTAACCAAATGAGGAAGCGTTGTGAAATTCAGGCGACGATTGTAGAGAGGCAACATGGCAGCTTCCATGTGGACTGATGAGCAGGAGATCAAACTGTTGCGTTAGGCTAGTGTGAGCCTAAGCTGGCGATGGGACCCGACACCGACCCGACTAGGTGGCCATTATTGTCTCCAAACTGATCCCCGACTAGTAGTCGGGGAGATTTGTGTCGGATCGGTGCAGTTTGCGCCTGCCTGTACTATCTTTCGCTTATATGTGCCCATAGCATATACTACATGTACTTCCTCCTTCCCCGAAAGTAATCATAATTTTATGGGCACCCACTACTCGTTCACAATAAAATGCTGATTAGTCGACAAAACACAAGCCGTTATTTGTTTTTGTGTCTGCGAGCCGTCATAGTTGCTTGGCCTGTGAAAGGCTCTTGGAGTTGATGTATGTATATAGTATACAGCATATGTATGGCGAACTATGAAACTCGATATGAATGCAAACAGTACTAGTATAGAAGTTCGCGTTTCATTGTTAATTCTTCCTTGTACGGCGGGTAGAGACAATGTTGTAACCGAAGTAAAGGCACAGCGTACTTTACACAACTTAAAGGTAACCAGGATTGCCTCTAAGCATGCTACATGGGCAGGTAATGGTCACAGATGTTCACATATTTCAATAAGGATGTATACCCACCCTCAAAGCGGTTTGCCTCACCGTGGAGACTTCTTAATATCTGTGAGAATATCATAATCTGGGGAAACGGAACTTCCAGGAAACTTTTATTCTCGTTTTTTGTTGTTGTAAGTAGCTTAATTCAATAGCATGCTAAACTTGGGGGTAATGCGATGATGACCTTTAAGTCGCATTTTATACTTCCGGTAACCGTCAATGAATACTAATATCTTAACTATATTTGGTATGATAGGACGGTGACAATAGGTCATGCGTGTTTTGTTAAAAAAAACTTTAAATAAAAAATGGGTATTATGAGACGGGAAGGAAGGGTATATGATGGGTGCCTGGTGGGTCATCGGGAGTAGGATAAGTGAAAAAAAAGTATATCGTATTCCTTGTCTTGGATTTCGTTCCTCAAAGAGAAAACTTTGTGCTGTATCCGTATGGCCATGCATGTATTTATAATATACATGATCGTGTAATTCTGTCATTCTTTTAGCACATTGTCATGCATTTTTATACAACTGTACGTGTGTTGTTAGCACATGGCCATGCATTGTCAGTACTTGAGTGTGTATTGTTACCACATGATCATGCATTGTAGTACATGGACGTATACTTTTAGCACATTTTCATGCAATTTTATTTCTTGAGCGTGCATTATTAGCACATGATGATGCATTTGTTAAATGGTCGTGTATTTTTGACACATTGTCATGCATTTGAGCACATGTCGTGTATACTAGCACAAGGTCATGCATTTTTGTTTAATAGTTTCAGTATTGTTAGCACATGTGTAAGCATTTTTATTACATGGATATGAATTTCTCGCACGTAGTCCAGCATTGCTGTGTACATAAGTGTGTATTTTAATCACATGGTCATGCATGCATTGTTGTACATATGATTGTATATTTGTAGCACATCGTAATACATATTTTGTATATGAACGTGTATATGTTTAGCACAAATGCTCACTTTATCAAATTGTCAAGGATCAATACCGAGTAAGCATGCTTGCATGTTCCCACTCCCACCCCACTCCCACTCCCACCCTATCCCTTCCTATTTGTGAAAGGTGTTGAAGAGGAGAGACAGAGAAAGAGAGATTGGGAGTTGTAGCCACACTGCAAGGTAATTGTCATGCAATTTACATGCATAAACATATACATGCATATACATATACATGCATATGTATCTACAAATCCCGTGTTTTGCATCAGGAGGAATACGACCTTTGCCATCTCTAACTATACAGTGCATTGTTCAGTCTTGTCATTTATTAAATTATCGTATCATTGGTTCTAGGCGGAGCCTAGGCTGGAACCATTGATGTCGCTCATCTGTTGACCCAGTTTTAACCCCGACGTGACCCTACAAAGGTTTATGGAGCGTTGTTGTTCGAAGTACAACTCTGTCACAGGCTTGGAACAGAGAAGACATGTTTGTGTGATTAATCAAAGGATTGTCAAGTATTTGTTTAAGCCGAACTCATTGCTTCCCATGACAAGTCTGTGCTTGTTTTGCCTGTGTTGAAAAAAAGTAATGCGCACGAGGTCTAACGTTCGTGGTATAGTAACTTAGGCCTAGGCTGGTACCTGAGTAGAATGACATTACCACTAACATTGTAACCTGTAGGTACAAAGCACTAGGCCAAATCAGCACTTTAAATTCGTTTAGGGATCAAATTAGTGACAATCTCGTAAATAAATCACAAGATGGGGAACTTGGACAGATATGATGTGTAGTATACACATGGAAAACATTGGACGCATATCAGTGGAGGTTGGTGATCAACAGCTATCACTGTGATGACATTCACGTCACCTTTTCATGCGTCTTGCTGTACTTCCTACATCAAATATGTTCAAACCCTCAATGTACAGAATGTCCGACTCATTACAAAATAGTGATTGTAGGCCTATATCATCACAACCAGTATAAATGTTTGCATTTTGGTGCAAAAAGTAACGTTTTTCATGTTCTTTGCACCCCCTGCAGCCCTGTAAATCTTTTGGAACCATTCAGTAGTGCCGCTTTGATTATATAATTGTTTGTGAAGCAAAAAATAGAATGAGAAATATGCCAGGTACTTGGGGGGGGAGCCTATATGTAAATACGAGAAATTTTCTGGCAGGCAGGTTGGTCCACTGTTTTATCAGTCTGAGGTAAATATGTACATGTGGCTCTGAACCTAATTAGCTTATACATGCAATGACAGAAGTCTAGTAATAAGATACTACCCACGGAAGTTTTCCTGACAGCTATATAAATCCCTTGTTGTTTTACCAGAAAGGGAAAAAATAATCAAAATTATGTATATATAGATATATATATGTATGTTTATATAAACGGTGAGCTGTACACGTCGGATTCTTATATTAGTAAACCCGAAACTAACCTATTCAACATATTTCCTGTTCGTTATATAGCGCTATCAAACATTAGGCATCCGTATTTACCTGGCATTTTCAAAGCTGTGTGCATGGTGTGTTATGATTTACACGTCATTACGCGGAAAGATATATGTAGATAGACAACACGCTCGTCGTTATTTGGACTGTACAGGCTACAGGACATGCAGTCGCGGTGACTTGGTTACAACAAACTCTTCTTTCCATATGATAGGGCAACGGTTCGCTATACATACAGACAAAAGTCATAGGTTATAACGAACGACGGATAATACCGGTGGATATTACTACAGATTGAACTTTGATGACGGAGAAGATTAGAACGACTTAATTTTGATTCTGATGGGCTTGAAGGACTGTTAACCGAATCTTATATCGGGTACGTATCTTCTGGCTTGTATCTCTTCCATATCAGGCAACAGGGATTCATTTTATCACTATGCATACATTCGATAGCGTATATAGCGGGCTATATAGGCGATATACGTGTAGCAAATTAAAACATATACTGAACTGTGAGATATGATACTTTAATATTGTTTATATTGTAACTAACGTTATGTAGAAAACGTGCATCATTGATGATGAATGGTTGATCTATAATCCCGAGTTGCTGTCGAAGCTCGATTCCATGCTAAAGTTGCCATGTACTGTACTGGCAGAATAACATATAGACAAAACTGTTGAAGTAATTATGAGGTACCTTTGAAGAAAGATGAAAGAAATACCAATTAAGTAGTGAACCTAGAAAAGAGAATAAAAAAACACCCTAAGAATGATTAAATATGACCTCCCCCCCCCCCACCCCTCGAGTTGTCGAAGCTCTATTGCATGATAAAAGTGTCATGGACTGGCAGTATCTCATATAGACAAAACTGTTGAAAGAATTATAAGGTGCCTTGATAAAACCACAAAAATACTACACTTTAGTAGTAATCCACGAAAAGATGAAAAACACCGTAAGAATTATTAAATATGACCTCCCCTCCCCCCCCCCCTCGAGTTGTCGAAGCTCTATTGCATGATAAAAGTGTCATGGACTGGCAGTATCTCATATAGACAAAACTGTTGAAAGAATTATAAGGTGCCTTGATAAAACCACAAAAATACTACACTTTAGTAGTAATCCACGAAAAGATGAAAAACCCCGTAAGAATTATTAAATATGACCTCCCCTCCCCCCCCCCCCCCCCAAGTTGTTGAAGTTAGATCTATTGCTTGTTAGATTTGCCATGGACTGACAGTATATCAAACAGACAATACTGTTGAAGGAATTATAAGGTGCATTGAAAAAAAAAAAAAAAAATACTACTTTAGTAGTAATCCACGAAAAGAAAAAAAAAACCTAAGAATGATTAAATATGACCCCCAAATCCCAATAAGCAATGACATTATTAAACAAAATTACCATCGAGACATTTTCGTTTCGTTTCGTGCCCTTTTTGTTTTCAAACAAAGTGTTATATAACTCTTAATCTTATCACCCGCAAATGGGGAATTGTGGTGGTATAGGGAAGCAGGTAAGAAAGTTTGTTGGATTTGGCTCCCGTCATCAAAACCAAATCACATGTACCTTGGAATGTTAAAGTCATAAACACACGGTGGTATGATAGCTGTCCATTGATTGATCATGTTGTCAACACCATATGCCCTTATATATGTCCTCATGGGGCCAAGTCCTAACTTCAGCTTCATTTGAACATAAACATCTAGCCTAAGTTTGTATAAGTAATTTTCAAACCAAGTAGGAAGAAAATGGACACAAAAATCACTTCACATCCGGCATGGTTGAATGATGACGTGAGTGACATATATCGGACTTGTCCGTTCTCTGATATGGAACGCCAAAACGACCACAACAAAATGATGATGATACAATTTTATATGTTTACATAGTTATTTTATAAGGTGAAAATGCTCTGTATAAACGATAATATACTAATTAAACACGATAATATACAGAAGATAAAGTCATAAACAACACGGTGGTATATGATACCTGTTCGTATAGATTGATCATGTTTTCAACATCACGCCGCAACACCACGCCTCAACACCACGCCTCAACAACACGCCTCTTTAAATGTCTTTAAAAAGTTACCATGGAGTGAAGTGGACGAAAAAGAACGACACATTTCTCCTATGCAGAACTAAAGCCGATATGCTCACTTTTTTGTTTCTTTTTTTTTTTTTTTTGTCTGAGGTTAAACCAGCTTTCGTTTTACATTGAGGTGAAAGTGTAACAGCAGATAAAAAAAAATGACTAATATATCCTACACGGAAGTATAATTTTTGACGAATCATGTCGTTTGGTAAACCAGGAACTTGATTCTTTAACAAAAGCATTAAGTCAATTAAAAACAATACAAATCTTTGTTTAAATTTGCTGAATAAGCAAACGAAATATTCAAGTTTTCTTAGACCTCTTTGTGACAGTGCCTATGCATGCATTGTATATATCATATTTAACTTTCATAAGTGCAACTTTGCTGAATGTGTGATATTTGGCACACAAAAAACAAAACAAAAAACCGGAAATCGTTCGGAAGAGGAAAAGGACGGTGTCAATATTTATTCTAGACTTTCTAAGTTCCCGTATGATTCCTAAATGTCACCAAATTAAAAGGAAAGTTGTTAATGATGATGTCATAACTTTTGCGAGAACCCCCCCCCCCCCCAGAAACTCATAATCTTATCACCCGCAGAAGGGGGGAAATTGTGGTGGTATATTGGGAAGTGGTTAGAAGTTGGATGGATTTGGTTTGGTCATCGAAAGCAAAGGACATGTTCCTTGGAATGTTAACACTTATTATGATGTCATGACTGTTACAAGAATCACCCTAAAACAGGGTTTCCCTAAATTTATACCCCCCCCCCCACGAACCCCCTGTGGATGTCAGAGTTCCGTTAAAGATCAGGTTCATAGTGTAATATTGTAATGAAAAAAAAACAAGAGATGAACAAATATTTATTTGGAAACTTCAAGATCAGATCAGCTCTTTATTTTCACGACGTATACTGTCATGCGTACACCAACTTCATCAAAGTTATGCGGCCTGTGTCTGTTTCATAATTCAGTTATTTATCACATGCACGGTACGGTACTATTATGGCAACATATTCGTATGGAACGCGAAAAGAGTTTGTCGATAGGTACGACTTTTGTACATTTCTAAATTATATGATATATCAGATTTTAGTTCAGCAAAAAGTGCTCTAGTTTTGACTTTAAGAAACATCTCACGAACCCCCTGGGATGGACTCACGCACCCCTGGGGCCTCATGCACCCCAATTAGGGAACCCCTGCCCTAAAAGGTCACACAAGACAACGAAACAGTAACCAGGAAGCATACTGTACAGCTTCCCTGTGCGCATGTTAAAATAATGACATTTTTTAACAATTATTTTCATCGAAATATTGTACAGTAGTTTTTCGTTTCGTTTTCGTTTCTAACTTAAGCTTGAATTGAACAAACACATCTAGCCTAAGTTTGTATACAGTCATATTTAAAACCAAGTAGGGAAACAAAAAGCAATTCACATCCGGCATGCATAGTTGAATGATGACGTATCACAATAGACGTGAGTGACAGATATCGGACTTGTCCGCGTAACGCGGCTCTCTGTTATGGAACGCCAAAAGGACCACAACAAAATGATGATGATGATGATGATACAATTTGATATGATTACATTATAGTTATATTATAAGATAATATTAATATATATAATACTGATTATAAACGATAATATACTGATTAAACAGGATAATATAAGGAAGATACACGATAATGATAAGAAATCTGCACAATTATTATACTAAAGTAGGCTACATGATAATAATAAGAAACTACATATCTTTAATAAGAATTACACGATTGTAATAAGAAATTACACGGTGTTAATCTAAACCCGCTTACGATAAGAAGCGCTGCGTCTGCATATGCTTATGCATATGCATGAGAGTTTGGACATTTGTATAATTTATACAAGGTGCTTAGAATTCCCTCTCATTTGCTATTGTGAGTTTATAATCAGTTGCCAGTTAATTCGTACCTATTATTGTGGTATAAACAATATATTTATGCACTTTTGTATCGTTGTGTTTGTGATTGGTTATACGAGTAAACGTGCCACACACACGAACAACACTCTACAACAGTGAAAACATAACAATCAACTGACCTGTATGTGAGTCGTGAGGTCCACCTTATGATTAATATGCATATGAATATGCATGCCCACGTCTTCTAATCGTGAGCAGTTTTAATAGTATCGTGTATTCGATTACCTTCAGTGTGTATTTTCTTACTATTATCGTGGTCTCTATTATCGTCGTGTAAAATCTTATTACCATCGTGTAAACTTAGTATATTTTGATTCAGTCATTTTTCTGTATATTATCGCATACATTTATCAGGCGCGTATCCAGGGGGGGGCGTTGGGGCGCGCGCCCCCCGGGTAAGAAAAAGAGGAGAGAAAAAAAAAGAAGAAAAAAGGGAAAAAAGAGGGGGAAAAGAGGAGGAAGGAGAGGAAGGAAGGGAAAAGAAAAAGAAGAAAGAGAAAAAAGGAGAAAAGGAGGCACCTGGGCACCACTTCTTGAGATTGTTCCCATCTGCATGAAAACACGCGCCCACAACCCTACGCCCCACCCCTTTCATCGCCTCCCGATGAGTTACGAAACTTAATTAATGACCTTCGCCCGTAGTACCAAGACCTCTTGACAAAATCCGGCAACACTTCACTTCATCGATGACAAGTGATCGGGTTGTGTATTAGTGACGTCTAGAGGTCGTGCACTGACCTACATGGAGTGTGACCACTCCCGACTTTGCAATTTTCCAAGATCAGGCCCCGAAAAACCCAAAGGGCACTGTACTGTATGGACATCTAGCAATATCTAGCGATATCTAGGGATGAAAATCCCAAGATCTTCCCTAAACTGAAGGCAGATATAGAATCGAAGCCTTCAGTGTGTAATGAACTTGAAACTGTGCGTCTTTCGAAATGAAAAGAATGTGGGGCGCAACTCCTACTGACCCCCCCCCCCCTTGTACTACATTTCTGCGGACGCCCTTGCTAGGCCTCCTGATTGGGGGCCCCTTTGGGCCAGGAGCCCCCCCCCCCCCAGGCTCATCGTTACGCCACTGATGGAGCATAGCACAATAAACAGATAATAGTTACTTATTTCAGTCTCATTTCAATTATTCGAAGTTTTAAAGCAAACTGCAGATATCACATCATATCAGTGAGCATGAAAATGGCGTTCCGGGATAAACAGCCTCAAAACTGTAGATGTGCGTATTGTTCGGTTCCGGAAATATCTGGTATATTTTAATTTCCTTCAACGAAGTTTTATATTAGCCGTTATAAGAGGTTTAATATTTGTACACCAATAAATTAACTGTGTCTGAATTTTCGAAAATTTCCTGACCACCATTCTTCATCATACTTCCCTCTACTCGTGCAATTTTGACCGGTCTGTTAGGGGCTGAAGGAGGTTTTTCTATATTGGTGTCCATAGATGAAATTTTGTGCAACATTATGGGTATTTTTGAATTTACTCACGAGAATTGTGAATTTTCAAATTCTGAACAAATAATGGGCTTAAAATTTTGAAAAATGATGCTTACGGGTTTTGTGGGCCGCGACGTAGAATCACCTACAAAAAGCAATGATCCACAGGAGATGCAATGAGGTCGAACAGGATGTGTGACTGGTGACAATCTTCAAAAAGGTTATGGATGAAAAAACACTATTGGGAAATTCTTGGTTCGCAGGCAAAAGTGTACATTTGGTTGGTCATTTTAAGCCCGAGAAGTGCCATTTTCGGTGATCTGGGGGGTATCAAAACCCGAAATTTTCTTGTACGCTGCGCGCCAACCGATGATGGCGCTCCGCAGGCTTAGATAGTAATTCGCGCCCCCCGGGTTAGAAAATCCTGGATACGCCCCTGTTTATAGTATTTTCATTATCATTATTATAAAATACACATTATCATCATCAGTTGTGGTCCTTTTGGCGTCCCATACTCTGACAAATACGTCCGGGTTTATCGACCGACCAGTATAAAGGGCGCTACGTTGAGTGCCCTCTGACATGGCTGTTTCACCTTTGATATCTGACAAACGGAAATTTACGTTACATGTTTTTTAACTAAGCACATAATGATATCGAGTATGCTGAAAGTTGGTCTCTGGTTTTATATCTGGCTGTTTCTCTGACATTGATTGTAATGTTCCCTTGTTATGTTCGATGGATGTTGAGGTAGGCCTCTTTGCTATATATTTCTGCACAAAAAGTATCTATTTTACTAACTTATTACAATCGTGTAATGTCTTATTTATAGACTTATAGTTTCTTATTATGATCATGTACTTTTTTATCATAATCGTGAAGATTCTTATTATCATCTTGTAGTTTTTGTTATTATCATCGTGTATCTTTTGTATATTACCGTGTTTAATTAGTATATTATTGTATATAATCAGTATATTACCTAATTAAATAACTAAGTAATAATATAAAATTGTATTATCATCATCATCATCATTTTGTTGTGGTCCTTTTGGCGTTCCATATCAGAGAGCCGTGTTACGCGGACAAGTCCGTTATCTGTCACTCACGTCTGATGTGATACGTCATCATTCAACCATGCCGGATGTGAAGTGATTTTTGTGTCCATTTTCTTCCTACTTGGTTTTAAATATGACATATACAAACTTAGGCTAGATGTTTATGTTTAAATGAAGCTTAAGTTAGGACTTGGCCCCATGAGGACATATATAAGGGCATATGGTGTGGACATCATGATCAATCAATGGACAGCTATCATACCACCGTTTTGTTTATGACTTTAACATTCCAAGGTACATATCATTTGGTTTTAATGACGGGAGCCAAATCCAACAAACTTTCTTACCTCTTCATATACCACCCCGATTCCCCTTTTGCGGGCTGATAAGATTTAGAGTTAATACTGTGCTTGAGTACAGGGCTGATACGATCAAGAGTTAACACTGTGCTTGAGTACAGGACTGATAACATTAAGAGTTAACACTGTGCTTGAGTACAGGGCTGATACGATTAAGAGTTAACCATGTGCTTGAGTACAGGGCTGATAAGATTAAGAGTAAACACTGTGCTTGTGTACAGGGCTGATAAGATTAAGAGTTAATACTATGCTTGAGTACAGGGCTAATAAGATTAAGAGTCAACACTGTGCTTGAGTACAGGGCTGATAACATTAAGAGTCAACACTGTGCTTGAGTACAGGGCTGATAAGAAAAGGGTTAACACTGTGCTTGAGTATATGGCTGATAAGATTAAGAGTAAACACTGTGCTTGAGTACAGGGCTGATAACATTAAGATTTAATACTGTGCTTGAGTACAGGGCTGATAAGATTAAGAGTTAACACTGTGTTTGAGTACACAGCATATATAGCTGTATATTGCCCACCTGGTCAATGAACTACAGTATTTCATCCTCCCTATGGGAGCGATGAGATAAAAACAAATTCCAAACAGTTAGTAGGATAACGATAAAGTGGATAACTCGATGGGAAAATATGATAGACACTTCTGTTAATGACTCGCGTGTACCTCAAAAAAAAAAAGAACAAAAGAAAGAAAGAACAAAGGAAACAAAGGAACGAAGGAACGAAAGAAGGAAAATGTAATATGTGCATTTGCTTCAAGATTGTTTAGACGAGTGAAGCTAATTCATTTAGCTAATTACCGTGAGAAATCATTAATTCATAATTATGTTTCTGTAGTTATGGGAAACTAATAATCCATTGATCGATTTGCCAGCAGCTTGTTTTCAAATGCAGTGATTGCTAAAGTATAAATGACAATGAAAAATATTATCCATTTATTTGGGTTTTTCTTTCGTTTGTACATTAACGTTATGTTGAAGAACATATATTGACAGGAAATCAATTTCTTGAAAGATGTGAATCTGTGGATGGGACATCGGAATATCGACTCAGTCAAGTATAGTATATTAAATATGAGACTATCGTGTCAGTTCCTATATAAAAAGGTTTGAAATGACGTCAATGAGTATTACGTCACAACACTCATTTGTCGGTTATTGAGCTAGTTACCCTAATATTGCCTGATTGATTTTGACGAGGTTAACGACCTTGAAAAATTTCAATTTTAAGTTTCACTTTTCTAGCAGTAGAAAAAGCCCTCCATGCGATGAATAACGTACTGAGTACATTTTTGCACGGCACGCAAAATCTCCTTTGGTTAATGGACAGCAGACATACTCCACTTAATTTTTTATAGAGACCACAGACAGATATTGCTTGGAGTAAACGGCTAGGGGGAAAATGAAATTTCACTATACACTTAGTCGGGGCAATATGCAGGGTTTAACACTCCGCAATAAAGGACATTTTCGGAGGTACTCCATATAAGTGCAACAAAAGTTTGTTGTTGATACTGTATATTGCTCACCAGAGATAAAAACAAATGTAAATGAACCAGAATAATTAAAATTTGTTTTTGCCATTAATGTATGGTAAATATATTTATTCTTGTTTAACGCTTTGAATATTGTCCGAATACAATGTTGGTTTCAATACCGAATTTTATCCCACAAAGTTCTTGTTTTTTTACTCGCTTAACCACAAAACCAAGAATGTATATGTCAGTTGAACGACCAAAATTGATTTGTCTTCAAACTTTGCTTGATGTATTTATCATTAATGTGGTAAATACATACATTTACTGACAGGAAATCGCCACATCTTTCTGAATGTTGTTTGGTTCTACCTACAAGTTTATTCCACATAGAACACGTTTAATCACCAAAACGACGGATAAATGATGATCAAAATTGAAGTAAGACGGCGGAATTTTTTTTTTTATTAACGGATATGTTTGATAAGCGGGTGAACATTTGTCGAACATGTTGAAGCCATTGTGATGTTTCCACAATCGGTCTAGAATTAAGATACTGAGACTGTTTTGTATTATGATAATTAATATGAGATTAACGTCGAATGCAATAACTATACACACATCTTGTCATCAGTGTGAGTGAAAGTATGCCATCTAATAATAAATGCGCAAATGTTTTTGTCGTACACACCACTTTGATACAAGTGTACTCTTATCAAAGTTCCACGGAAGGGGGTGGGGGGTGGGGAGGGAGGGAGGGATCTGGAGAAATGAGAGAGGGAACAATGGACAGTTATGGACAAATCTATTAAAAACGATGTAAACGATGGCAACATTAATGAAGCCCCACATTTGTCATACATACACATTTCGACTGCAATATTTGTGTTAAGACGATGTGAAAGTATGCCCTCTATTTCTGCGTCCTCAGCCTGTCATGTGATAACGGCTCACAACAATGTAGCATATTATAGTAAGCCTAAACGGTATATATACATAACACGGTAACATGTGTTACCAGGTGGTACCAGTAGTTACTGTAATAGATATGAGTATCGGCTGATAAATTATATACGTTCCGAATTGAGAAATGTGAAAGCATGTATAAGAGTTTTCAAAAATAAAATTCACGTTATAAGCAGTGGCTGCCATTTTCTTTCAGTGTGTTGTATCTATTTTGGATGTACATAGAGAAAGTAGCCTACACAATATTGTTCTATGAATACACCGAGTACTCATTTTAAACTTCAACGATATTTTAATTTATGGAGCAATGTTGAACAAGACAAAGCCCGAAAACGAAAGGAAATAAAAACATGCACGAAAGCCTAAGGGTACGGATTGTTAAATATTAAACTCTCTAAAGGCTGTAATGACCACGAGGTCGTACCCTATCATCTTAATTTACGACATTCATGGGGAAAGTCAATAGTACTAGAATATAGAAACTCGTGGACTAATGTCATTGTTTGCATGTTTGCAAGAGACTTTAGAAGAGACTAATGTGGTTCGACTTGTTTCCTTGCCACTTTCACTCTTACATCTTGCATTTACAGCCAGCTAACGTGTATTTGACAAAAGTCGGATTGGGCAAACGAGGAACAATAACTGAGTAAGGTCACTCCTAGTTTAAAGAAGTTAATTCAAATTAGGTACTTGAAATAATTAAGAAACAGAGGGCGCTCTTATCGCAAACATCCTTCATGAACAAGTAAGTATAGCTTACATAATAGCATTATTAAAATTCACGCTATATTCAACTACGAATTGCTTAAACCCTATTAAGCTTTGACATCATCAGTCACACATGTATACATTCGTCTATTGATGGCCTTTAACATAGTGATGTTTCACGTCCATAAAACATTAGTCCTTGTACGCCATTCAAGAGCAAATTTTATGGCAACTTCTGACACTCAAATTTGTGACTGGGTTTCATATTGAATATATATCAAGAACAAATATTAGAATATAATTTCAACGCGATCCATAAAGTTTGTCAAATTTGAAGCCTAAATATTGGCAAAGCATATTGACTTCAGTGATTGCTAACGTTCAAATGAAATTTATATTGATTTGAATTTAATGTTGCAAGTTGTGCCAATTGGTATTATGTCCTTTCCTTTCAGAATCTTTCAGATGGTCATGGATGCCAAAATTATTAGTGACATCTCGTCGCTGACTTGCTGTGTTTGTTATGAGAAGATTTCAGAGACTAAGACACTTTATTGTGGCCATAGCATTTGCAGCCAGCCTTGCCTTCATCAGCTACTCAAGACAGACAACCCGGCGTGCCCAGTGTGCACTCTTTGCATACAATTACCACCTTCGGGTCTCTCATCAGATTTTCCAACAAATTACGGTCTTGGTTATGTTCTTCGCTCGTACAGAAATTCATCGAATACATCAAGAAATGATTCGACATCGCAAGACGACACCGAATCACAGTCTGATTATTTAAAGGCAACGGAATTCGTTGGCGGAAAAGGGGAAGAGAAGATATCGGAAACAGTCGGGGAGAAGGGGGAGGATAAGGAAATGTGTGGGCGGCATCTCAAAGCATTGCGATTCTCTTGCAATAGTTGCTCTGAGGACGTTTGCTTCATGTGCATTCAGACAATGCATAAAGAACATGACTTCGACGTAAAAGATTCTAGTGATGATGATGGGTTTTACCTAAAAGGAGTCATTGTAAGATGCTTGAGGCAAAGAAAACAACAAAAGGTAATATCGATGAATTTATTGCAATCTCGAGAGGGGTATCTCGAGACTTCGAAAAGTACAGCAAACGAAATTAAAGAAGCAGCCAAACGGGTTCGTGAAATGGTGACGACCGAAGAAGCCCTACTCCTCAAGGAATTGCAAGGTTTGTCTAAATCAAGATCGGAATATTTTATGGATCTTTATCTAGCTCTCGAGAGTACAATGGTGAAAGAAAATAAATTAGCACGATTAGTAGCAAGTGTTGGAAACTCGATGGAACAAGAAGGTACACCTATAGAGTTGAAATTTATTGAAAACATTGAGAAAGTAAGCAACGACATTGACAAGGATACGGAAGCTCTGGAAAAATTATGTGATTGCAAGCATCCGCATCTTCAATTTACGTGCAAGGTCCACAGTGGCAAGTTGATCGGTAACCTGGAAAAAGTATTCCATGAAGAAGAAACTGATTCATCATCACAAAGAAAAGAAGAACAAGAAGAAGAACAAAAAGAAGGTTTGACAGTTCTTAGGTTGGATAAGGTGGGTTCCGTACAGCTCGATCGATCTTGCGTCAGTGCTGTATGGATATCAGAAGGAAGGTGTGTAGAGATAATTGATCAAACGTCCACCACAGGTGTAGTTATATTTAACATTTTGTACTTTGATATGACAGAAGTGCAGGCCCAGACGGAAACCTTGAAGAGACCCGGACACTCTCGCATCCATGTGTGTAGTACAGTAAGTTACGACCTACGTAGTATTCTACTTACCCATGGTCGTGACATTATTAAAGTAACATTCTCCCCGGATCTTGGCGTGTCGCCCGTTTACAAGCTTACGGAAGCGCCAGAAAATGTGGAAGGTGTTCACTGGGGTCAATGCACCGGTGAATACGTTGTTCTGACATCCCACCCTTGGCGGATTTATCGAGTCGATGGAAGTGGATCGTCCAGTTTATTGTTTTCCTTAACCAGTTTGTGGTACGGCCCATTAATTGCATCGACTGAAACTCGATTTGTATTGGCAGATATTTCGGATAACGTGTTCGTTGTTAAGGATACAACCAAGGTTTTCCCTGAACGCCGATTGGAAAGTCCCAGCAGCCTTAAGAAGGCATGGCCAGCAGGGATCAGTTTCAATAGAGAAACCCGGGAATGGTTCTTTCTCTGGAAAAGCATAAGCAGCAAGACAGCCAATGATGTTGACTGGATGTTAACAAGACG
>KN883113.1:76005-86388 GCA_000934455.1 Apostichopus parvimensis | reverse complement strand
AAGGTGTTTGAACAATTTATAATATCATTTATATACAAAGAGAAAAGCAGTGGACCTAAAATTGACCCTTGTGGTACTCCACATGTAATTTTACTTGTAATTTATTTTTCATGTTTATTTTTGCTTGATTTCGTTTTCAACATTACAGCCTTTGGTAAAACCTTAAAATTGACCAAATGCGTGACTGTACCAGTTTGTACATATATACTTCTTTGGGACGTGACTATGGACATTGAAAGACTAATATTCAAAAGAAAATTTATCGAATTGCTGAATAATGTTCATAGTTTGTGGGAAATAACCCAATTTGTTTATTTCATTTCGAGATCGTTAATACTGGTATTATGCTTGGTCTTATCCACGTGATCGGTGACATGCGCAATGCAGGCCCTCCATTCAACCTTGCCCCTCTCTTCTACGGGCTGATTGTCTTCTCCGTTATCCTGTCATATGGTACGAATGCGGGCGCTCCTCTAAACCCCGCCCGCGACTTCGCCGGTAGACTGATGTGCGCTATCGCTGGTTATGGACCAAAAGTTTGGGCGTAAGTACAAATTTGACGGTTACATACATTCCGAAAATGTTCATCCTTTTCTGCAGGTCTTGCTGACTATGTGACATCATAGAAGGCGCAAATCTTTGGGGGTTGAGTACGTATAGAAAGTCGTCAAAAGCTGCAGCTTATGTTAAATTCTCGCATCACAGTTAGTAAACTAAGCATCAGTTTCTAACCTGCATATGTGTTGCTAGAGTTACTGCCTGTAGGGAAAGATTACTTGGGAGGGAGAGGTGAAGGTCAATAAAGAGAGGAACCGTGGTGCAACCAGAAGTTGAGGGTAAAGAGGTGTAGTGGAGTAGGCGGGTAACCTTACCTTTTTTACTTGCCTGTTTCGCGGTCAGAACTCCTATAAGACTTAGAATATAGGGGGTGGAGGGGGGGGGGTGACGGAGGGGATATCAAGAGCATGTTTCGCTTATTCTATGATAGACTGACTAACAATAAGAGTATAAAAAGTAATTTGATATATTCTTTTATAAAAATAGACCGTACGGTGTCCAGTGGTGGTGGATACCAACCTTTGGTCCTCTGGTAGGGGCAGCTGTCGGTTCATTGGTCTATCTGTTCCTCATTGAAATTCACCATCCACCGGAAGAGAAATGCCCAAAAGGTGACTTTGGAGAGCTCGGTGAGTATCGGACATTGTACTAACATTAGATAATGTATTTAGCTTGTCAATGCGACTGAACGAACTGGGAACCACACCTCGACATCTTCCAACATTACAATGCAGCGAGGGTGAGGGGTAGGTCTAATATGTGTCTAGTGTGGGTTATCGTGTTTAGTTTGGTTTATCGCGTTGTCTATATGACGTCAGGATGGTATAGACTATAGAGCATGTTGTACAAATGGAACATCGAATGGCACTAATTGTGATCGGTGAATGTTCTGTAATAGTATGGACATACATAAACCAAAAATGTGTCTTTCTTGAAAATAGCTTGTTACTCTTGAAATTCTAGGGGAAGGGACGGAGGTGGCTGTTAGGGGACGAAACGGGACGGGGACGGGGACAGGGACATGAGCGGAGAGGGGAGGGGAGAGGGACGGAAACGGTAGGAAACAGGGTCAGAAAACGAATTCGAACCGACCTACCGACCGACCGACCCAACGTCGCTTTTAGTTTCGTTGCTAGCTTGTTTCGTTGTAGTGTAACTTATTTGTTGAGAGTTTTACCTAATTTGAGTCAATAGAGCAAACTTTTAAGGTGGAAAGTGCAAACAAATAATTAAAAAAGTAAAAATAATAATAACTTCTTTCACGTGGCTTTATTGTGATGTCATTTAAACCTATTTTGGTATATTTAGATTTTAGCTTGTCTAGCACAAGTTCTGCTCAAGTGTACTAATAAATATATTATTCTAATAATTGTTGAAAACTGTTGTTTTTGCTTTCAGTCGAGGATATCACAATAAAAACACAAAACGGAGGAGCTTCTGCTGAGGAAGGCGTAAAAAGTTCAGCGACAGAGCACTCTGGACTTTAAGAAATTATAACGTATTGGATCTATTGGACGGGCACATTCAGTGGCCTAACCAGTACGGGATATTGGTGGGTGTGGGTTGGGGGAGGGGGGGGGTGGAAGTTGTGGGAGAGAAAGTAAAAAGCAAAATGATGACAGGAAAAAGGAGGAGAGAAAATTCTTATTTGAAAACAGAGTTATTGTATAGTAAAGTCAATGTATCCTGAATGTATCTTTCTAGTATATACCAACATAATGTAACTATATATCAATATATTTACATATTTTGATGGTAACTGTCTTAACTTTGTTCCTAAGACTCATTACCATAGTATTGCCTCGACATATTAGCTGCTATAGTCACTGTTGTGTGCGAAACTTATATAATATATCCGAGAGAGGGAGTAAGCTCAGAGGGTGGAATTGACAATGAGCGACCATATAGGCTATATTATGTGGATTTCAATGGAGCTGACCTTTAAGCAATGGCGCTCATCTATCGTGTATCTGATTCATAAAACACATTTACGTATGTATTCAACTCATCAACCGTAGACTCGTACTGTGAACATGTCCGCGTGCAGCGGTGCAGAGTCTGCGTAGAGTGTCCCTATTGGAAGTGGAAGTTGTGCACGGATATAGTTTTCGTCATCCATCGTTCCTGAAACTCCCTATCGGTTCATTCAATTACCGAGTCATTCTTAACGGTCATATGCTTAATCTGTTCTACACTGTTGTACTGTGCGGCGTCACAGTGGACGTGGGTTGGAGTCCTATCGGCGTCACCAGGGACAGAAGCGGAGGCGATTCCTGATAATTAATTTCCTTTGGGGTCAAAGAGAGGCTTGTCGCGAAAATATGTCTCCAACTACCTACCTCTGAGGACGAAGAGGGGGATTATGGGATAGAACCGACCTCCGTCACCTGTTCTTACACATAAACTATAGCTTTCCATGCGAAGTTTGTTCTTCGAGAGATGTTAACGTATCCAGTGTCACGAGTTGTCCTTTTAGTATTTATGTCATTTTCGCGAAATTTCGGCAAATTGGTAGATTTTAGTAAAACTGTTAGCACCCTGAGTAGTCAAACCATGCATATAGGGACGCCCACGGTTATTCTTTAATATTTAACTCCTTTTAGGGTAGACTGATGACTGATTTTAATATTCCATATAATATACTGCAAGTTGTACTACTATGTATAACAATTTTCGCATATATAGTTTATTTACATATATAAATACATATATATTCTTAAACGACTTATATATATTTTTGATATGTTATCCGCAATGAAACAACACTATATTTAACTCGGTTATGAAAACAAAAGATGGTGTTATTTTATAAATACAACTATTTTGAGTGATCTTTTCAAGAATTATCGAGTGAGGTGTGAGCCTCCTCCCCCACCCCCACCCCGCCCCCACATAACCTCCTCACCCCCATAACCGTTTTGTCACAAAAACAGGTCATTTTTTCCTCTTCCTATTGTATCATCATTGTCCATGGGTGCAAACAGACAATCCTTGGGGTGGTGTATAAGTCATAACCAAGAATTGTATGACTAAAAAGGATTCTGGAAGGTTCATTAAGAGGGCTTAAACTAAAAGGGATTGACCAATCAAATGCCAATGTCACACTCTCCTGCTACAGCGTTGTCTTCCACGGCAACGTCCAAAAACAAAGTAAACAAATAAATATACTGACATACTTGATCAAGCAAGCTAATATCATTCCATTACATCACCTGTCTTGGTCTTACCAAAAACTAACTTGGGTCAACGTCTTGGTTGACCTGTAGACATGGTGTCCAAACTTTCACTGAAATATTGTACCTAGGGATTACAACTATTTCAAACCAAACGGATTTGACAACAATATTAAAAACAAGAACCCGGGTGCTGGGCAATTAACGGAATAAGTCACTAATAGGTCTTATTGTTCATATCACAAATAACTGCAATCTTACAACACAACAAAACAAAATAAAACGAAATATATTTTACGAAATATGAGTGGTTCCTTGTGCAAGCATTCTAGCAAGTAGAAGTTGTGCCTCGCTGAGGTGTGCCAAAACATGGGGATCTACAACAATTTCCTGTTTCAAGACTAACCTTGGTTCATTGTGTGGGTTAGGATTGTACCCAGCAGTGGAACGCGTGCTCTTACGAAGTGTCGGTGTAGAGTGTTATAATGGTGCGTCTGACAATGCAGGTAGTCGTCCCGTGTTTCGCGCTCCCCTGCTTTGTGCGGCTTTGCGGCTTCTACTGTACCTAACTTTAATGAACTATTTAGGTAGCTCAGATGGTTATTACTGGTGATCGAATACAGTAAACTCTGTACCCAACAGTAGATCCCTAAACTTCACAGAGATTGTCCAGTGCAATCCAAGTAGTTCTAGCTTCATATTGATATAATTGAGCATTGTTTTTTCATCAACCTTCAAGCCTCGACTTGCATATACGCAATTACCTTCATCCCATCATCTTGTTCCTGGGATAAAACTGCCCCAATCCCCAAGAGACTTGTGTCAACCCCAAGTATGAAAGGTCCTGAAGTCAAGATAGCCAAGAACAGGTGCTGAAACTAGCCTTTACTTGAGATCGTGAAGGCGACTTCGTGCTTCACCTCCCATGCCCCCAACAGTTGGTCAGTCGTTGACTTAACAGAATTGTTTGGGGATCTTTTACAACCCACTAGGGCATAGAGGGGTTTTGCAATCTTTGCGAAGTCTGGAATAAACCTCCGATGATAACACGCCAACCCCTAAATATCTTCTCAACTCACTCTGGATCTTCGGTGTAACCCATTCCTGTACTGCCCTAGTCTTTACAGGGTCGGGGCAAGATAGCACACCTCGTTCAGAAATAACTTGCACTTTTCAGGTTTGACCTTCAGGTTGTAATTAGTCAGCCTCCCAAGGATCATGTCCAAGCGGTTCAAAGTGTCTTCACATGTGCTCCCAAATACAAGAATATCATCCAATGAGCACTGACTGAAAATTCTCATCTCCGAACAGCTTGTCCATTAACCTCATGAATGTGGCTGGGGAATTGCACAACCCGAAAGGCATCCTAGTGAACTCATATAGACCCCCAGTCCCTACCTGGAATGCAGTCTCCTCGATGTCCCTTTCAGCCATGGGCAGTTGGTAATACCCCTGTGCCAAATCTAAGCTGAAAAAAAAGTATTTTGCACCTTTAAGGACATCTAAGACCTCATCAATTCGGGGTAGGGGATAGGCATCCCAATGAGTTTTCATGTTAAGCGCCCTATAGTCCACACACATTATCATGCTACCATCATGCTTGCGCACTGAGACAACTGGAGATGCATATGGACTTGACGATTCCCTAATGATTTTCCCATCTAATAGTTTCTGTAAGTGTTGTCTCACTTCATCCAACTGATGAGGCGGTACCCTACGGTGAAGTATACCTTAGCAGGTACAAGATTCTTGTGATAATTCGGTGAGACACACTATATCCGGAAATCAATATCGTCATTCCCTTTACTAAACACTCTAAATACCGTTCCAATAATACCGTTCCATAAATACCTGACTAAAGTTCAGCCGAGAAAGGAGAGCGAAGGTAATCATCAAGTCGACGCAAAGATAAAGCGAACCCTGTCATCGAATGACGGAGCAGACTGGATAGTCGTAAAGAAGAATAGCACGAATCAGCAACAGAGGAAGAACATCCCCAGGCCCAAAGTCACAACCACCAGGCGATATCACACAAGGGAAAGGGAACGATCAGAACCAAAATAAGATTTATATTCTCTTACTTACCAATATTATTGTGATCACTGATGGCGTCACCTATACTCCACGATATTAACGGCCTCAGGGAAAATAATGTCTCGTGTATAAGTACCATAACATAGACTCATATAACAATCTGCCCCCTCATTACGGTATATCACTGTACCACCACAACAGTCGTAGCCTAAACAATAAGTTTGACGATATTAACACTTTCATTTCTGTATTAAATAATGACTTTACGGCAATTGGATTCACAGAAACCTGGTTCAATGATAATTTTTCTCCCCTCATAAAAATAGATAATTACAAACTTGTTGAAAAACATCGTGGCAATAAACGGGGCGGTGGAGTCTGCCTATTTGTACATTAAGATATAAGTTGTATTTGTAGACCCGACCTATCAATTTTTAATAGTTCTATAGAATCTCTCTTTAAAGAGGCTACTAACATAAATTCAAAGGATAAATTTCTTATCGGCATAGTCTACAGACCACCTAGTGGTTCTTTAGATGAGTTTAATGTTAATCTGGAAAATATTTTCAATATCATTTCGAATAAAAACTGTAAAACCTACATAATGGGTGATTATAAAATTGATTTATCGAATGCAATCAAATCAACTACGTTTTTAAATATTCTCTATTCGAACGGATTCATCCCTATATAACTGTTCCAACTCGTATTAGTAGCATTACTACAAGCCTGATAGATAACATCATTACAAATGATGACTCTACGATTACTTCAGGCGTTCTCATCACTGATATAAGTTACCATTTTCCGATATTTCTAATAGTGGTAAGGAAGAAAACCAGATCTAACAACACCATCTATACGTAATTACAATACTAACAACATAAAGCGTTTTACTTCTGAAATAAGGGACACATCTTGGGATAATGTTTTACACGAAAATGATGTCAATTCCGCTTATAATACCTTTTTTAATTACCTCAGTTCAACTTATAATAATTGTTTTCCTATTCGCCAAATCAATCATAAACAGCGTCGTAGAAAGAAACACCCCTGGATTACGAATGGTATTATGACTTCCATTAAAAGGAAGCACAAACTTTACAGACGTCAGTTAAAGTCTCCTACAGTTACGAACAAGTCTATGTATACAACGTATCGCAATAAGCTTAATCAAGTAATTATTCGAAAAAGCTCTATTTTGACAATAAATTTAATGAGAGCAGAAATAACACAAACCATACATGGCGTACTATTAATGAAATGTTGCACAATAACCGTAAAGAATCATCATATCCTGCTGTTTTCAAAAATGGTGACCAAGAAACCAGTGATGAAAATATCATTGCGAATAACTTCAACAATTTCTATGTAAATCTTGGACCATCGCTTGCTAGTAAAATAAATAACAAAGGTAAATCACATCAAACCATCCATGATAACAATAGTCATTCAATATTCACATTCCCAGTCACTGAAGAAGAACTAATTAAAATTGCAACTTCCAACTTGAAATCCAATAAAGCAGCAGGATATGATGATTTCAAACCTGGTAAAAATGTTATTCCTTTTATTGCTAAGCCTTTGACCCATATATGTAATTTATCATTTAACACTGGCGTATTCCCAGATAAACTTAAAATGGCAAAGGTTATAAAAAGGGAGATTCAAATGTATATGAGAATTATCGACCGATTTCATTGCTTTCCTGTTTTTCTAAAATCATAGAACGACTTATGTTCAATCGCATATTTAATTTTCTTAACCAATATAATATTTTCTGTAAAGAACAGTACGGCTTTCGACCCGAACATTCTACTGAACTGGCTTTGGCAGATGCAGTTAACAGTTTACATACTAGTCTTAATAATGGCAAAAATTGCATAGGTGTATTCCTCGACCTTTCGACGGCGTTTTACACGATCGATCACACCATCCTTATCAATAAATTATTTTCATACGGCATTAGAGGAACTACTCTCAACTGGCTTGAAAGCTATATTTCGAATAGATATCAGTATACCTTGTATAAAAACTCTAGATCCGATCTTGCTAAAATTCGTTGCGGCGTTCCACAGGGTTCAGTCTTAGGTCCTTTGTTATTTATTCTATATATTAACGATATTTGTCATGTCTCCAAACTAGCCAAAATCATTCTCTTTGCTGATGACACCAGTATTTTCTTCGAGAGCGACGACATAATCACATTATCTTCCAACGTGTCAAATGAATTAAATAAATTTTGTAATTGGTTTTCAGCCAATAAATTATCACTAAATGTACAAAAAAGTAATTACATTGTCTTTAATACTCGTAATACACTTATTTGGAATAAAGATATATGTATGGATGGGAAAATAATTAAGCAACTTTATACTACTAAGTTTTTAGGTGTAAATATTGATTGTAAACTTAGCTGGCGCAACCATATTTCAACTATATGCAGTATAATTGCACGGAATGTTGGCATATTATCTAAGTTGAAATATTATCTATCGGAACACATCCTCAGAACACTATACCAGACTCTGATTGTCCCGCATCTCACTTATTGTTCCATTATTTGGTCTGGTACATACAACACCAACCTTAACAATCTTATAATACTCCAAAAGGCAGCAAATTCGCCACATAACACACTCAGCCCCACGTGAGCACACCAGTCCCCTATTTAAGAAACTCAACTTACTAAAATTGCACGATCTCATTAAAGTTAACCTTGCATTATTTGCCTACAAGACCTGGAATGGATTACTACCAGCTGCCTTTGACTATTTTTTAACCAGTAACAGAGATGTACATAATCATAACACGAGGCATGCTAATCATGCCCACTATAATCTCTACAATACCACCATTGGAACTTTAAGCCTACAAAACCGTGCAACAAAAACATGGAATCTTCTAACGAACGATTTAAAGAGTAAAAAGTCAGTCACATCCTTTAAGAAGTGGTTTTGTAAATAAATAATAGCTAGTTACTGACTAAAACTAAATTATACCTGTATGTAATTACTATCATTGAACATTTAATTTGTACTTATATTTATGTATATGTATTTATACACATATATATTTTGTTTTTTCTTTCCTTTTCTTTCTTCAGGGAGTCTTCCACATTGTTAAGCTTTTAAGCTTTATGGAAGACTTCCCTCCACTTTGTACTTTTGTGGCAAAACAAATAAATAAATTGAAATAATGATTTCACCTGCTGTTCTTCATGCAGGGAAATGTCCCTATATTCATTCTATTAAACAATTCTGATGGCAGGTTCTTACTATCAGAAGGAATTGGTTCAATCATGAACTCTGTTTCACTGATAGGGGCTATTTTGACCTGGGGGTAAGGCGATGCACGAGTCAGACTCCCTATGAGAGTTCTAGGTAGGATATATGCATCTCCTGGTGATAAGTTCAACACCTGTACAGGTAGAACTCCGGCTTCACTTACATGCACATCCCTGGAGAGAAGATTATTCCCTTGGGATGGTGATTATAAAAAATCACTTTCTGGCTCATACAATGCCCAAAATCCCTTCCCCTTCTACGCCTGTCTAACTGACCCAGAGATAATGATTGCCCTCCTAGCTGGGACCAAGATGGGTCTTGTTCCCAATGCTCTTACTTTACCTAAATTTGTCAGTCCTTCAGGTATAACAGTACTCTTTGCCTCGTTGACCAAAGCCATAATACTTTGCCAGTCAGACAGAGAGCCTGCAACCGTTTGATCTGCCTCTTAATTCATTTTTAAGGAGAGGCCCCTATAGGTGTTTAAGTATGTTGCAACCTATCAACCCAGTAACCTTCCTCTTCCTCTCTGCCAATGGGATCCCCTTTAAGTCCTTTAGTATCAGGAATCCCATATCTGGAACTCTTGACCAAACAGACAAACTGTTAGCTCAATAAAGCCTATATACGGGATGTCCAACCCATTGCCCCCAGTTAGCAACAAACAGTAACTCAAATCCTCTGTGTTTCCTTCCTGAGCAAGGTGCTTGTTGAAAAAGGATTCTGTCAGGGTTGATACCTGAGAACCTGTGTCGATCACACAGCGAACCTCACACTTGCCCAACTGGACCAATGTTTCGGGACATTGACCGCCTGCCTTTGACAGCAACCGAGCCCTTTTGACTAATAATTTCGCACCTCCCCGTGTGGCTCGCTGCTGAAAGTGTAACTACAGTTTCAATTTGACTGTTTGGTGTCACTAGGTCAAGACTCAATCCGTAGGAAGGGACATTTCGCTCGGAGATGATCTGGAGACCGACAAATATGGCACATGAGTGGTTTTTTTTTTTGGGGGGGGGGGGTGAACCCTCAGCAACTTTCCATCTTGGGGAGAGAGGCAGAAGGCACATTGTAAAGGAAAGGTTGAAGATCATTCTTGAACAGACAAGAGTCTGAAGGAAAGATTAAGTTTCTAAAGAGCTTATGAAACACAACAATAGAACTCACTGCATGCAATACAATTGTATTCCGCTCGTGCCTCAAGGGTAACGTTCAATTGCAGTATTGATTCCTTTTGCTTCAATATCCGTGAAATGAATCTATGTAGAGGCACCGCTCCGTAGTCCTTTGTCAATGTCAATGAAAATGTAAGAATTCATTCGATATTTTTC
>KN883113.1:59422-69561 GCA_000934455.1 Apostichopus parvimensis | reverse complement strand
TTTTTTCTGCAGGTCTGTTAACTCTGGTTAATTGTGTCAGCGTGAAGGGAGCAACGAACATACAGGTCGTCTTCACTGTCGCAAAGCTATTCGCTTTGGTCATTATCATCGTCAGTGGATTCGTGAAACTAGTACAAGGTATAAGCGTATATGGAAGACGTATAAGATTAATAAGCCCCCCCCCCCTCCCACCATCCCCACCCCGACAAAGTTTTAATAGACTAACCACCCTACCCTTCTCCAGATCTACTGCTGTTGCATACTGTTAGTAATGAAATACAGCCATCTCGAGTATATCTGGAGTAATCTGTTAAAGAAGTTAATTGTATAATTTGCATTATTGTTCTGTTTCATTGTTACATCAGATTTTGATTGACAACAAATGGTCATTGTAAATTTTAACCTTTCTTCCTACTGCAGGTAATACACAATACCTCGACCCGAGTGTGTCCTTTCAAGGATCTGCTACTAACGTGTTTGCCTATGGTATAGCGTTCTATCAAGGTTTTTGGGCTTACGAAGGCTGGTACGTTACTAGCTAGGCCTATAGCCTGTATAGGCCATATATATATTTCAGTCATTTAGGCTGTATGTTATGCCTATATAGCATACCACAGGACTCGACGAACAAAATTGTGATGCTGTGACACTGACATTATAGAAACATCACATGACAGCAAAACAAAAATTTGAAAGATATATAGGGGATGCAAAATGGGGTTGTGGGAGCGTTGCAAATGATCGACTCTTTTAAAGATACGAGTCACGTTTAGACCTATAACTGGTCAAATGAAAACCTAAGGAGGATAATACTGGAGGATAATTGATGTTTCACTAATTTCTGAATTTGTTGGTTTTTGTTTTTTCATGTGAAGGAACCAGCTGAATTTCATGACTGAAGAATTGATAAATCCTTACCGGTAAGAAAGTCAAATATTTCACAATTTGCCAACTTTGCCAAATTGATATTTTTTTCTTTTGTTAAATATGTTAAGTTTAAAGGTTCAGTTTGACTGGCATGCAATGTTAACCTAAGTTATGCATTGTAATACATTTTTACTGGTAGTTTAGAAGTGTTTGTGATTGTTGAATTATTAATTAAACACTTTGATATTCTTCAACTATGTACTATGTGGACCGTATCATTCCGAGTCATGTCAAATGCAAGCACGCACTGTGGTTGTACACGCTGTTACACTTGCCTATTATCTCTTCATGATTCCAAAGAGTGATTATTCACTCTTTAAGAAGCAGCGGCGTAACGATGAGTCTGGGGGCCCCTGGGTCCAGGGAAGGAAGGGCCCCTGCTGCGGAGAATCAACCGATGTGCGCGCAGCGCACATCACGAGCGCGGAGCACGAAGTCCCAAAGGCGTAGGTCCAGCTCTGGGGTTCTACAAGCTCTCTGGTGCAATCTAAGCCGTATATGGAACATTTCGTGGTGATTTTATCAACTGAGATTTTGGGGAAAATCTGCGTTCATAGACACATTTTTGGTCCGCCTTGTCTGTCATACTGGGGACATGAAAAAATGTGTTGCAATGCTAGAATACATTAAGAGATTGAAAGGACAATAAGACCAAATGACCAATGTCCAATTAACATAAACGCGTGCCTAGTATTTTACCGGCCAAATTTGGGCAAAATATCAGCAAAACGGTGGAAAATATGCCAAATTCGATTTACTGTCTGATACGGAAACATACAAATCCACACACAAATCTTTGGCATCGGCGATTTGGCCGATAGCTGAGGAAAGCATCAGTCAAAGGGGTTCAAAATATGCCAAATTTGTGTCATTTGGCCAGTTATCGGCCAATGTCATGTGGCAACCATGACCGAGAGCGAATTTATTGAAATTAGAGGCGCTATTTCGCTATAATATGTACCAGCGTAGCCTATCAAGTTCCAGCGTGTACCTCAGGCTCTTGAGTCAGTCGTGCGGAAAGAAGGATACGAGATTTGCAGTTGCAGGAGGGGCATATGATTTATGACGAACGTATTCACGCACAGAAAAATATGTCCATTGTCTCGTTTATAGTTTCTTTTCCAACGAAAACGTGCCGTTTCAAAAAAAAAGAAAAAAAAAGGTACCCCTCTTCTCAGTTCTGTACATCAGTGCAGCGGGGGCCCCCTTTGGTCGCGGGCCCCTGGGTTTGCCCCGTCCGAGCCCATAGGCGTTACGCCGCTGTTAAAAAGTTTCGAGAAGTGCAATTCACTCTTCTCAAAGCCGAGTGAAGACATTGCAGGTTAGCTACGTAACTAGTCAATGGTTTCACAATGCTCGAACGAATGATATCCAGGTATAGGCTACACTTTCACGTGGAGATATAGGGAATTCTCACTATGAAACGTTAATTGTTGTGAAGGACATAAATGATGGGAGATTTGGACAAATATGGTTTCTTCTTCACGGTGAGTTTGTTTTTGTGCTATATACTTTATATCCGTATCGTGGCGGTTATCTAACACTCTAAGACCATGCAGTCTCACATTGCCCGACTGAAGATTACTGAAGATTACTGAAAACGACGCAACGTAACGTAAACGCGACTGGCGTGATCGATAGTCGTCAAGAAATGTTTTATATATAGCCGTGCACCCGACTTCCGGGCACTGCACGACTGATGCGCGCATACTGAACGACTGTTTTGTTAGACTTTATATGTTATAACGAAAGATACTTTAGTTTTTTTCTTACTTTCTCCCAAACCAATGTAGGAATCTACCTCTTGGTATCATGATTGGTATTTCCATGGTAACCGTGGTTTATCTTCTTACAAATGTTGCTTACTTTGCCGTGATGTCACCAGAGGAGATGCTAGCGACGTCAGCTGTCGCGATTGTAAGTGTCGATAGCCTTTTGAATATATGCTAAGCGTATATGCAATTCTTCAGAGTAAGTTCGCATGTTCAGAACAACAATTCTTCTAGAACAAAGAAAGAAACCGCATAGAAATATAACTGATACGGTTTGTATGATACTTTAGTAATGTTCTGAATTTAAAAGTATGGAAATAGTTTAATATTTTTTATAATTACTATTTTAATTTTATATGGTATAAAGTAACGACAAAAGTGTACAATGTGCAAATATATAGTGTTACTTTAGTGCTAATTTTACATTCAAATCATTAACATGTATGTACGGGTTAAGCGATTCACATTTACTTTAAATACATTTCTATACGTTTTGCAGCACCTCTGTTCATTCCCACATAGTAGGCTTTGTTTATTCATTAATACGATATGAATATTTATGATGATGTTATCTGCAGACGTTTGCCAATCGTACGCTGGGTCCGATGGCTTGGATTATGCCATTTCTGGTTTGTTGTTCTACTTTTGGCGCCGCCAATGGATCTCTCTTTGCTTCTGGCAGGTAATTGTTTATTGACATGTGTCATCTTTAATCCGTAAACTGTAGGAATTATATATACGATCGAGTTTGTAAGTTTTTTTTTATATATTGATATCGTAAAATGGTAGGAATTTAATGGAATAAGTTTTTATTAACGTCCTCTAACCTATAGAATATGTCTGCAATAGCAAGGACTGCTCTCTTGCACTGATCCCGAAGTTGACAAATTATTACTTGTTGACGAATTGCAAGTATATTACTGGTAACATTACCCGATCACATGATCTTTGCAAGTATATATGATACTTCTGTTCCGGGTCTGTCGAAATATTTCCCATATGGAAAATCTAAGAAGCAGTCTCGACGAACGCAGTATCTGAGGTCAGCATTTATGCTACGGGACTTGAAGACCCAACGGTCTCCCTACAAATGAACAAGCAAAGAAATCACCCATACATGCATCCATCCGTCCTTCCATCCGTCCGTCCGTCCGTCCGTCCGTCCGTCCGTCCGTCCGTCCATCCATCCATCCATCCATCCAAACACTATAGTTTTTTGCTACTAAAGTAGTTGTTGTGTTTACAGAATCGTTTACGCAGTCGGAAGGGAAGGCCACACAGCACAAATTCTGTCCATGGTGCACACAAGCTATATTACACCCCAACCAGCTATCCTATTTACGGTAAGACAACTATAGTGAGTGCATAGCCACTAGCCAGCCTATAAAAGGGGGTATGGGGCAAGAAAGTGAACTTTGACATGGCCCTCCTTCTCCTCATGCAGATCAAACACAACATAATATTTGCTTATTATACTATATTCATACTCTAGCGGATCAAGTGTCTTGCTTGCTCCCCCCCCCCTCCCCCAGCAACCCGCCGCTACAAACCCTATTTATTCATAGTGCTGGTGTCGTAACTATGGATACATATCATTTGCTCTTTTCTTGCAAAGGCGTTTCTTGTTTTCGTTAACGGTGGTGTTACTCACACAGTTATACTCAACAAGATATAAAGAAATGGTCATTGTGTCAATCTCATGTGATTTCTGCTTTCATCATCGCTAGTAATAAAGTATAAAATTTACTCAATTTGCAAAAGCAACATAAGTAATGAATGAAAATATTGCATTCAATGTCTTTATCTGCACAAATATGCATGTCTGCTTTAAATCAGAGGAGGAAAAATCACGCCGTTTTGCTGAACGAAGAGCGCTTTCGTGACATAATAATTTACGACATGAAAACTGCTATGTTGGTGATAGTGCATTATTTAGTTAGTCAATCCACGCTATACGTAGGCCTAACTTCTGAGCCTGTATGTCCATTTCCGACGATAATGCATATATACGTAACTGATAACCTGAGAGGAGGGGTATGGTGGGAGGACTAGTTGAAGTTCAAGTCATAGCCCATGCACAGTATCCATAAACGGTCCCTAGTGCTTCTTCCCCAGCCTGTTGAAATTGGAAGAGATTGTTGACGAATTCTCCCTTGTAGGTGGTTTGGAGATCCTCCACAGCCCCACCCCCACCCTCCCCTGAAAAACGTACATGCAATGCTACCTCCTGCATCCGCGGCAGGACTACGGGACAAGGATTCTATACGCCACGTAACTGACAGTTTCGTCTTGTACTACATTAGAAATGATTCAATAGCATCAGCCTCCATAGTTCATATATATTTTTTTTTTTGCATCCTACAGGCTCTATTGGCCATCGCTATGCTGATTCCTAATGACTTTGGCACTCTTGTGAACTATTTTAGTTTCACGGCTTGGATATTTTACGGTCTCACAACTACAGCCGTCGTCATATTACGAATTCGACACCCCGAATGGAAGCGACCCGTTAAGGTACGTTTGTATATATGGTGTCTCTGGCAACTCTCTGAAACTATTGACCCATGTTTTAATGTATATCTGTCTCCTTCCAATTTATCTACAGACAGACAGACAGACAGAGAGTGGTTCGTGGTATAATATCTTCTTGATATAATATCTTGGAAAACGACTCTACTATAATTACACGGCCCCGTAACTTCTGAATTTGTAGATCGCTTCTGGAAAGTGTAATGATAAATGAGCAGAGGTCTCAGCACACTCATAACATTTCCATGCATGGAAACAAATAGGTTAAGGCCGAAGGGCTGACATATGAGGGTGGTGTCACCTCCGTTATTGAACGTATACTAAGGTGTACACGGATGGTTTATGTACCCTCCTGACCCAGTTTGGTATTACCCTATGTTCCTTACCGTTCTGTTTATACCCATGCAGGTACCGTTGATATTGCCGATTATCGTTACCGTGTTAGCTATATACTTGCTGATAGCTCCGATTGTCGATGCACCAACCTTCGGCTACCTCTATGCTGGTATTATATTCCTGGCTGGTCTTCTCATTTACTATCCGATGGTTTATCGAGGATATTCACCGAAATTCATGGGTAAGATACTAGTTTGCAGGGAAGTTACCATCCAACACAAACTCAAAAGTTTTGTTATGAACGTTATCATATCGAGAACGGTGTGGTCAAGTGATTACCACAATCTGAGGACTTCAGGTTCGAGGCCTGGCCAGAACAATACATTGTATCAATAGGTGATCCCCATTGCCTAGGCTCTTTACACAGGTGTAGCAATTGGAACCTCTCTTTACACAGGTGTAGCAATTGGAACCTATATGGGATAATTGTGAGGTATCGATTTGCGAATCATGGCTGGACCCTGTAGTATGACCAGCGGGAGGAAGTGCTGATGTGGGTCACTGTATTGTACCGCGGGAACCACTGTTTCAACTGTGCACACTTATATGTTTGTGTGTCAATGACTTCCAGGGATTAATGTTGTTAAGTCGTGTGAGGAGGCATTTAATGGCCTTTATACCAAACTGTAAACTAAATCAACTGCATTTACTATCTTCCCGAAAAGATATGTCCTTTTTTTTTATTTAAAAACAAACTTAAAGAAGATAGAGCCTGGTAACGAAATCCAAACAACTTGATCTATTCTTAATCCCAGTCCCTTTATACATCGAGATTGTAACCATGTGATATTCCCGAGAAGATAATGAAACCTTTAGCTACATTTACAGGAAATCGTTAAAGTTACATCTCTTTATAACACAAGTTAAGTCACAATTTATCAGCTTTTCGGTTCGGTTTGAAAGACAAACAATCCTCAGCAATATCTAATAACTACTTCAAAGTCTACTTATTGTGTATGTCAGGTTAGCCTCTGTATGCATCGTTTTATTTTCTCGGCAGATTACATCACAAGTTTTTTCCAACAATTGCTTCAAGTGGCGCCATCTTACTACTCTGCACCCGAAGAAGATGATGAGAATACTGCAGTGAAAGAAGAAGATTTAAAAATCACTGAATAGAGTTTATAAAGTATTTTTAAAGTAGTGTATATATAATATATTTATGTCATAACACAAGGGGGGTAGGAGCCGGGGAGGGGGAACTGGGGGCACGTGCCCCCACTTTTTCCCCCAAAGTAGCAAATGTGCCCTACTGGCAAATAAAATGTGCCCCTTTGATGAAGAACTGTCTTTTGGATATTAAGCCGTTGTTAATTTTAATATTTTTTATTTTATTTTAATTATTCACGTGCACCATAATAGTATATATAGCATACTAACACATCATATATATTTAAGTAATATGGCTGGTGTGCATCAGTATAGCATAACGAGTGGTGGTTGTGGAATGAGAAAGTCCCCCTTTGATGTTGTGCCCCCACTTTTTGGAAGCTTCCTACCCCCTGCATAACACCATATCGCGAGGAATGGGATTGCCTACGGCATAAAGTCACTACCATTTCGAGAAAGTGGTGATTGAGCTATTAGCGAAGTCAAGTACCTCAAGAGCTGCCCTTTCAACTCGTCATTTTGTCAACTGTTTTCTGACATCTAAGAATGTATGGACTCGATAAAAAAGAATCATAACTTTTTCAGGATCATAAAGCAAGGCTTGTCGTTTGATATTAGTGTCAGTCCCTCCAAATTTTTCATACACTTGAATATTGTAACAGAAAGTGCGCAAATGTATGTCCGAGATGACATGATTAATGTCACTGTCATTCAATCAAATTTTAACGACTGTGATTATAGTTTTGTTGCTGTATTTTCTATCAGCCCATAACAGTAAGATGTATAGTCTCGCAGAACCCATACCAATACTTTTCTTGTTCATCACTGACCCCGGAAACTTCACGATGCAATAAACATTCCATGACCGGTTTTATCTGTTTATGTAAGCCCAAATAAATAAACTGGGATATGTTCAGGATTAGTGTTTTTGTTTGAAAATCAAGATAATTTTCGCCAGAAGTTGGATCATCTGTGTGAGAATAATACAACAATACAGCTTTCTAGTTTGTACTTCAGGGTAAGAATGCCTACCATAAGTATGCCAGTGAACAGAAATAATTTGGTATGTCAAATATACTGATGCATTCCTATTTGGGTTTATTTCTGGTCTTAGAGACATAGTTATCCAATCTCATGGCCATCGGATCCATCTTCTATTTTATGTCTCGAATGGAGATGAGAACACACCACAGGTAGCAGGCAAATGTGTTATTTAGCTGATGGTACGTTATACGTTTCACTCCTCACACATGCCCACATTACTGCGTTTAAAGTGCATTATGTTAAAGGCCAAGATCAGAATAGCAAAAATAAACAAAATGCAAGTTTAAATGAAACACGTGACTTGACTGGTGCTGAGACATAAATAAACCTATAAATTGTCCTATTGTTATTATGTTATCTCTCTCAAGCACACACACACACACAAAACTGACAAAAAACTCACAACTTGACCATAACAGTGTATTAACTCTTATAAACGTCCACATTAAATTCTACCCCACAGACCAAAAAACAAATTCTCACGATTTGAACACTTCACCATTACAATTGACTGACTAAGACCCTAATATTAGATGCTATGCTACTGTTTCACTAAGACCGAACGAAATATTAACACTTTTATAAGGATAGTCATTAAAGTGTGGAAAGAAATCTCTTACTTGGACAACTTTGTTTGTGGAATTCTAATCAGAAACTCCTATATAAGCCTTTGTCCGCATCATAAGTAATATTTATATATAAATGCTTAAAATGCTATGCATTTGTGCTTTGCCTGTTACAGAAGATCTTATATTCTTTATATCTAAGACATTTGAAACTTTGTTTACTGGAATCAATTTCATTCCAGAAATGAAACTTTAATGAAGACCATCATACTAATAGTTAATTATTGCACGCTATGTGACGTTCCTGAAGGTAAACTGTTCATAGTTATCGGGGTTTTAATGTTCTGTTTCTCTCTTTGAGGAGGGAGGGACACTACTATGTATTCAGCTAGATAACGCAGTAAACACGTATAGAAGGCTGGACGGGGGACAGTGTGCATGGTGTGGAAGTGCCCGGATGTTCTAATTACGTTGAATTGTGGACCACTAAAAACTTTTTCACGTTTTTCTTCAAAGTTTAGACACATTGCAAAAAAAAGAATGACATGCTCCAAAAGTTAGTTGGTTCTTTACGTTGATATCTCGGAAAAAGATATAGCCTAACCCGAGAAGGTCCATCACCCATTACAAAAAGAAAGAAAATAGATATTAATAAATTAATATTAATATTAAAAATCACTGCCATTTTTTTTACATATACAGCACAGTGGCTGCAAAGTATCTGTTATTCTTCCATATAATTCAATCTGCTATATTCAGACTCAAAGACGTTTATGTCAACGAGGAGATATAAAATTATGAATAAAATATTTGTCGTTTTCAATATTAATAGCGCACTTCATCAGACCAAACCTCTCCACCATCCCACATGCCTATTGTCCTATTTAGTTCAAGAACAACTTCAGTTGGAAGTCAATGATCCTTCCAATAGGTTATAGTGATATATGTAAACAAATGTTGCGACATTTATAGGAGACAGGACGTTCCATAGTATATACACAATGGGTATAAGGTCTATAATAATGAACTATATGGTTGTATTGTATGTTATAAGAATGTTACGTACGTACGACCGATTCGTTTTACTTGGCAGTATCAGTTTGCTACACTTTGTGCATTTGCATTAATTATATGACACTAATATTGTCACTGTCTTGACAAAACAACACTTTTAACGGAGCAAATATGCGAAGAAGAAAGGTTTAAGAAGAAGTAGAAGATACGTCACAACTATACTCGTGACTAAAAGAAAAGAATATATAACGAAACCTAAGTTATGGAACCAACCTATATCAGGTAAGACAATTATCATATTTAATGAAAAAGTGATTAACTTATCATTTATAGTCACGAAGTTCTTCTACGAGATATGGTATTGTAGATTAGTGTTAGAGAGAAGTGATGTTGGCAATGAGGAACGGTCGGCTTTGGTGTTGTGAACGTTCGATGTGACTCACCTTACAATATTTGCAACAAAAGTTATGGGAACGTTACAAGTTAGCGTTCACAATCAAAGGTTCACCTAATTGCTGGAGTCATGTCTTGATCAAACCTAAGTTTTGACAGTTATGTGGGGATGGGGTGGGGAGAGGCTCGTGACCAGGCTATTACACGAGCAGAGCGAATGGGGAAGGGGTTGGGTGGGGTAAGAGGGATAGGGTGTTGGGAGAAAGAACCGAAACACTCTGTAAGAGAGGTGGAAAACTGTCTGTTTCTTCAGCGGAGTTATGTCGATGGTGTATACATATCTTGGAGGACACGGACTCTCCACGTGTTTTTACGTATAACGGGTGAC
>KN883113.1:4762-26203 GCA_000934455.1 Apostichopus parvimensis | reverse complement strand
TAGTACTTTTGAATGTAAGACTAAGAGACTGACGGTCAGCTTGCAGCTTTAATACGCCAACGAGGCTTCTTCACAAGTTCCTGCTTGCAGGAGGATCTAAAATACATCATACTACATCATTTCAATCACAAAAGAGAGTTTCACAGTTGTCATGTGGCATTGAATATTGTGTAAGTTTTGTGAATTGCTTTGGGCATTTGATCACCAGCTAGGAGCTTGTTGTTTTACAGTTTGCATTGTCTAAAATTTAAGGTACACTAATCGAGCTGTATTGTTAAATTGTATCTTTGGAAAATGTTATTAATATCATCTTGTTGTTTTATGTTTTGAATGAAATTACGAGTGTTTCTTCTTGATTTGCTGATAACTTCTTCGTTTTCTTCATCTTGGCTATTTGTTAATGTTGTGTGTATGGTTTCACCACATTCTGATCAAAATTTCAAGAATTCCAGTAAAGTAAAGTAAAGTAAAATTTATTGATATTCATCATAAAATGACAATATAATAAAATGGACTACAGCATCTCAGAAAGGTTAAAAAAAAAGAAAAAAAAGTTATCTAAGTATTATACAATTCAAAGTCTTTATACTTCTAGGTAAAAATGATCGCCTAAACTGTTCTGTCCGCATACGTGGGATCGTGTAAAATCTACGTGGTTTCATGTAAAAATCAAAGAGAGGGTGATCGGAATCCTCGACTATAGAAGAAGCACACTGACATATTATACGATCAATAAAATCATCCGTGATGGTAGAATACAACTTGATGGATTTATTCAAGTAGTCTAATTGTCCTTTAGAACAGGATGATAACCAAACTGTGCCACAGTACACAAGGAAGGACAACACCATTGTCTGAAAAAGCCAAAGCTGCTTATCAAAATCTAAGCCAAAGCTGGCGAGCCTACGAATACAATATAACCTCTGTTTAGCTTTTGATGCCATATTGTTCACGTGGGTATTCCAAGTAAGCGAGCTGCTGAAGGTTAATCCAAGATATTTAAAATCTGATACAACCTCAATCACATTATTGCCAATGTACAATGGTGAATGGGGCATGACTTTGCACTGCACGAAAATCAGCAATCATTTCCTTGGTTTTCTTACCATTAATAAGCATATAATTATCTTTGCACCAATTCACAGTATACTCTATGGCTGCGAAATAATTTGTTAGACACTGTGGGTTTTTATCGGTGCACATCCTGATTATGGCAGTATCGTCTGCATACTTCAAGATATAAACATTGTCATAATATGAGACTAATGAATCAGTGTAAATTTCAAAAAGTATTGGGGACAAGCAACAACCCTGTGGAACACCAGTGTTATTAACGAGAGTATCACTGTTGACACTGTTACAGTGAACAAACTGTACGATCAAACAGGAAATTATAAAGTATATAGTATAATTACATTGCCACTGACATACGCCTTCATAATGTCCAGTAATTTAGAACAGCAAATGGTATTAAATGCAGAACTGAAGTCCATAAAACAAATCCTTGCATAATTACTAGGAGTGTCCACATGTTGACGTAGAATAGTGTCCAGAAGCAGGCAGGCATCCTCCGTCGATCTGCCACTGCGATATGCGAATTGGTATTTGTCCAGTGATGGAATACAGTTCAATATTTCGATGCGAAGAAGTTTCTCGAAACACTTCATTAAAACACTGGTTAGTGCAATAGGTCTATAATCCTTATTTCCAGTTGGGCGAGATAGTTTCGGTAATGGTATGACCTTGCTCTTTTTCCAATCACAACTTGTGCGAGTTCAGAGTGGCAATATTTCAGTAACCATCCGGGAATATTGTCTGGGCCACATGATGGAGATGCCTTACACGATCTTAGAACGGAAGTGATGTCATCCAGCGTGAAAGGTGGTTCCAGGATTTCGTCCACTTCTGGGAGGTCGATAGGTTGTTTTGGTCGTTCGAATCGACAATAAAACTCGTTTAGGTCACCAGCATCAACAGTTGTGCCTTCTACGTCATAACAACCCATCATTGATCCATTCCACATTTCCTTTGGATTTGTTGATGCCTTGGACATAACTTTATCTTTATATTGCCGTTTGGCAGAACGAATTTCGCTTCTGATCGTAGCATTAACTGTCCGCAGATCAATATTGGTTCCAGTAATCCATGTTTTTCTTTCAGTAGATTTTTAACTTTGTTGTTCATCCATGGGTGATTGTTTGGATATGTCTTGAAGTACTTCACCGGCCAGTCAGTAAATTATGTTTCTCATTTCACCTCATGGATATCTATTTTCCTCAAAATTCCCTGAGATTCTGATGGCAAAATTGATTAAACACAGCTCTGTGGAAACCAGCTAGTACATACTGTAGGAATACTGACTGTTTAGTGAGTGCTCTTGGAAGCTATTACCAATATACTAATATTAGAATTAAACTTAATATTGCTAAGTATTAAAAAGTCTAATTGCAGATGTATGTATGTATTTTTAATCCTCCTGCAAGCAGGAACTCGCGAAGAACCCATCATTGGCCTATCAAAGCCGGAAGCTGACCGAAGTCAGTCTCTTAGATTCATATTTAACGTCCATGATTATGAATTGTCAATTGTCAACAACTCTGTAACTGGAAAACATACATTAATGTTGGAGTGACTCGAACTCGAGACCTTATGATTGAAAGGCACCGGCGTTAACCACTGAGCTAACACTCCAGATCTAGCCGTATTAATATACATGAATTTTGAATACAATCTGATGACTTGCTTTATAATACATGTATCTTAAACTATCATTTCCTCAGATAGTCATTTCAAATTTTCAGCTGATGATACTGCTACCACAAACCTCCACCATGTGAGTGGGATGCATGTAGAAACCTCGATCTAGTAAAAGGGGTCAACCACTCCTACAGAAGCTGCAATATTTCTCATCATTAGCTGTTGTTTCATTGGTGCTACCAACGATCTGAAAAATCAGGTAATTCTCACTCATTAGAAAATTCACCTAAGTTACAACTTTCACCATTATGAATGATAATCTGTGGTATCTTCTAGTTTATTTGTGATGATTCATTCATCAAACTAAGCAGTAGTCAGGCTATAAATCAGGGTTGTCCAACCTTTTGCAGAGGAGGGCCACATGGAATGATAATGATGAAGGAGGGGGCCGCATGAACCCTACTCTCGATTTTTCGATTTTTTGCGTGAAGCCCAAGGCAACAAAATGTAAGCACTGCGCGCGGAGCGCACTGATTTATTTTCCTTCCTGATAAAACAGATGAATAAAGTCCAGCCGCCTCCCCCTCCCCTCCGCTGAGAGTGTCACACAAACTGACCTGTATGCAGTTTTTTGGACCCAGAAGGTTCGAATGATTGATTATATAGCTTCAAATTGTTATCAATAAATCTGCTCACTAAATTTCGCACTGTAGATCTCTGGCGGGCCGGACGCAACCCTGCGGCGGGCCGGACTGTGGCCCGCGGGCCGTAGGTTGGACAACCCTGCTATAAATGGACTCTTCTACTTGATTTTGACTTACTTAATTAATTTAATTTTTTTACACACTTTTTACCATATGTTGAAAGAAAGTTGACACGTTGACCATTTGGAGGAAATACCCCCCCTGCTTGATATAATGATCATGTCAACATTGTTTCATTGCATTACCTTTAGTGTATATTGTACTTCTTCTGATTGCAACAATGGTTTAACCTCCGGACAACTAGCCTGATGAAAATAGCATTAGCTGCTACTGAGAAGCCAATAAGGTCTCACCATTTGCTATCCAAAATTAAAAAATGTTTTGGCACATTTGGTTAAAATAATTTAAAATAATTCATAAATAAATTACGAATAATAAATAAATTACAAATAATTACGAAGCTTGTAGCAATATGGTGGTACTGATATGCTTGTCTAGTTGAAACACATTTGTTTTTTATTATATATTTCATATTTTTACAGCAAATTTTAAGATGGACAGTGATGGTGATGACATTCCTGTAAGGGATACAGGGTCACAGAGAGGACGGCCTAGCTCGGGTAGAAATAGAAATGAGATTCCCAATACTAAAGGTACAAATGTTACATATATTAAACATGCTAATTTCAATGCTGGAGCTTAGCGCTATCTATCCAGTCTGTTTCCCCTACCACTATATAACTAGACCCTTTATCCTTTAAAGGCATTGAAGACTCGCCCCAAACCGCGTGCGGCCATCTGAAAAAGTTAACTTTCTGTTGCTTGCAAGTGACGTTTTGTTTGTTTCGCTACAAAATGCAGACAGTAATGAAACGTGATACCTTGTTATCTTTAGCTGGACCTGAGATGTCCGTAGCTGTATCGTTTATACACTTTGCTGTAGGTACTGTAATAACCGCCGCTGCCATGTACTGACTGTACACTAGTGTCTAATTACCGACGGTAGCAAGCTGTGTGTATTTTCTGGGATCGATGGTGTTGTCTAACACTTCTGTTACACCTCATTCAAAACTAGGTCAGATTACCGGCATTAGACGTTTCTTTTTGCGCGAGTCTTCACACCCTTTAAACATCTGAGGCACATCAGTCAAATTGGCTGGACTACTTAATCTAGCACTTAGACCATTAGGTAAGTTCTGTAGGTGCAATGCCAAAACTCAGTAGGGAAACATCATAAGACTTTTATGGCTACGGATAACATGTTGACAGTTTAGTACAATTTGGTAAAAGGACAAATTTTGAAGAATGTCATCTGAGGATACTCTGCTGTTCATGAACTTACAAGAGCATGTTTCGGTTGAGTTCTTAGTATGAATAAAGCAACAGATCAACATAAATAGTAAGGCCTGCACTGAGTTTGCCTTAAAGGAGTATTCCACATATTTATTATATTTTAATGAGCTGAATATCTTGAAAAACTGGAATACTGCAGCTTTAGCAAACATTACCTAATGTTTTTAGTAGTTGTTGTTGTTGAAGCAGTATGATGTATCGAGACTAAAATTATGCCTCATGTCACCCTTTGAAGTATAATATGATAATATCTTTACTTTCCATCCTTTCAGTCGAAACCAGTCACTTACGGTCGAAGTTGACACCAAACTATTTTTTTATTTTTTTTTTTACATTAAATTTTGTTTAATAGCAGAAGTAAAAAGTATTTGCTTTTGCATGCCCAAATTTAACATGAACTGCATTTGTCTTACTCTCTAGAGAGTGAATTAAAGCGGGCGCAAGAGAGAAGAGCCGTCTCAAACCTTAGCAGAGAAGAGCTCGAAGATAGGTATCTACGACAACAAGAAGAGAATCTGATACTGAAGAAGCATGCCAGGAAACAGGAGGAAAAGATTAAAAAGTAGGAAAAAAAAAACCTAGAGAAATGATATGATGTGACTTAAATATTAAATTGAAGGAAACTGTGCAAAAAATATATAAGGATATCGATTAAACCCATCAGCTAGATCAATTTAAAATGGTAGTTTTGTAAAGTGATACTCTTTTTGTTAAATGCTCAATGAGAGTTACATTTTATTATGTGGTGTACAGTATGTTTATCTCCATTTGTTTGAAATGAGGAATTATATAATTGAGAAGGCAACAGGTAATAAATTGGATCTTGTCGTTGGTAAAGGAAGATATTAGAAGTGAGCAGAGGTTTAAAATTAGTTTACCTTTTGTTTTGCTTACTCAAGGAAGGTAGGTGCTTCAAGTTTTGGTAACATCGGTCAATCTCAGTTCAAACCAGTGCCTAAACTAGAGGTTAACTTAAATGTGTACTTTTATCCTAGATTGAGTAAATTGAAACAAATCGTCTTTGGCGATAGTCTATGAAAACGTGAAAGTGATTGAAAAACTTTAACCAGTTATGTCTACACTAAAAGATGACATGATATGATACAGCTGGGTAATTTAATCATGTCTGGCCCATTTAGGGAGATACGTAGACCTTAATACTATGTTTCTCTCTTTACATGTTTATAATAACTCAAGTAGCTTCTTTTTTACTCTCTTACAACAAATAATGTGAGTAGTTTTGTTTTTAAATGTCAGCAAATCTACAGTCGACCAGACTCAGAAGGGGACCAAATTCTTTAAATTCAGTTTGCTTTTGCCAGGCACTATCAAGATATACAAGTTTACAGACCGAATATAAAAATGAACAGTTGTTAGTTTGGTGGCACTTTGATGCCTTTGTATCGCATATCATAAAGTAGTTATAATGGAAGGTGATATCAGAGTTTGGATTACTGAGTATTGCTTCTACTTACAGGATGGCCACTAAGTTGCTCCGTTTGGTAAGTGATCGGAAGAAACAGGTCAAAGAGGAAAATTCAAGTCCTGGAAAGGGAAGGGGCAGGGACCTTGAGATGGAAGAAACATTAGAGGAACTTCAGGATAAAGTCAGGGAATTGGAAAGACACAATGACATGTTAAAAAATAAGGTAAGATGTGTCCAAGACAGTACCAGATAGAGAGAGGGAGAAGTAAAAGGTGGGGAGGGGGTCGTGGGGGGGGGACAAGGGTGGAGAGCAGTTGGCTTGGAATGTAATCTACTGTTTAGTTGTCTTGGGTCCTTTCGAAATGAATTCTATACTCTTAAGTTTGAGGAAAACTATTTTCAAAAGTATTGCAAGGTAAGAAGGGAAAGTATGCCATCAAGATTTCGTTAGTAAAGGTCTGTTTCATTTTATATTTGATTCGAGATACGAGGGATATAGCTAAGCTTGGAATATTAATGGGTTTTTCAAATACTAGACTGTGTAAAAATTGTGTGATGTTTTAAGTAAACCATTTAGACTTTAAGGTCTGTTTCATTTTATATTTGATTTGAGATACAAAGGATATATAGCTACAGTAAGCTTGGAATATTAATAGGTTTTTCAAATACTAGACTGTGTAAAAATTGTGTGATTTTTTTAAGTAAACCTTTTAGACTTTAAGGTTAATAAATTAAGAAGGAGGACTGTTGAGAGTGACTTGATTCCTGATTTACATTATAATGGAAATGAAAATGAATGCATCTGTCTTACCTGGTGAAGCGTTTGATCTTAAATTCTGCCAAAAGACAGACCAGGGCCTACTGTATTGTGTCAAGCATCTTCTTCACCACCAGAACTGTTTTTGCTATGCTAACATCATCAAGTAGTTTGATGGAAATTATGCATAGCTTAAGAACCTATATTTGAGATGCACTGTGCCAATTTTTTTTTTCGCACAATGTTTTAGAGGCAATTAGTCTGCCCAAGGTTTATTTTCATAGTGAATGTTGACCCTACCATCTCAGCATTGGTTAATAGCCCCCTCGTTGAAACTGACACTATACATTTATTTTCTTGGTACAATGTCTGGTTTCTGGTTACACCATGGTAGCATCGCTAACAGAGTTTGTCGGTTTACCCAGTACCATATTAGCATTTCATGGGCCTTCTGGTTTATGCCCACACCTTACTGACATTGTTTCATAATCTATTGGTTTATAACACCAAATAAGTTTGGTTTCAGAGTCATTTGGTTAATGCTGACACTATGGTAGCTTTGTTTTATGAAGTCACTTGGTCTATGCTGACACTATGTTGACATTGTTTCATGGAGTCGTTTGGTTAATGCTGATACCACGGTAGCATTGTTTGATAGATTCATTCGGTGTATGTGGACACTATGGTTACATTGTTTCATAGATTCTGTTAGTGTATAACGTTATCCTGACATTGTCTGATTTCTTGTATTTTTTTCAGTTAAGTGTTGCTAAGCAGCAACTGAGTATGTCAGGCAAGAGAACTACTCCTTACAACCATGTGCCATCCAGAATCGACACGGTGAGAAATACTTTGCGAGAAGAAAGTGGAAGAATTGATTAATGCTATGATGGAACTAGCAAGAAACTTGTTGAAACTGTACCTCCTTTTCTTTACCTAAATGATAAATTATTTCTAATTCTTGAAGTTATGAGTAAACAATTAGAAAATGGCTGATATCCTCGGGCATTATGAAGTTAGATAATGGTCAAGCAATCACTCATCGAAGGTTATGACCTTGAACAGATCTTTGTGGTTTTCCCTCCTGTCTCTATCTCACAGTATGTAAGTTGGGAAACGTAAGATGTATTTGCTCCTGTTTAGCTCGACCCTGAGCTACGACACTCAAAAGTGTAGTTAGAAATGTGGCACCACTTATTGCTATGAAAGTTAAGACCTGCCATGAATTGTTAAAGATGTGACATGCATTTTTGATGCTCTGTTATAGTATCCTGGAGTTTGTAGGTAGAATATTCCAAATCTACAAAGGGATGTTTGTCTGCATTTTTTTTACAGTGTATCTCTAGATTAATGTTCTTGTGAATTGAATTTGGATGTTATAGTTTTCTTTCTTTTTTCTCTTTTTTAGTTCAAATTTGTCGTAAAAAGTAGGCTTTCAAGTACAAACCTTTTTCTGATTATCATCTTTCAGGGCATCATGAAACCAGCTCCACCAGAAAACTTCAAGAAAGGTCTTCGTGTTCAAGGAGAAAGATCCAGGTTTGTGACATTTTCAAAGTTTTATTTTCGTTAGCTTCATCTCTTGCATATGTACACCCGCACCAAACTATTACAGAACAGTTAACGGTCATTTGTGTTACTGTGACAAGATGTGATACAATTAAACACGTAAACCAGCTTCAGTACAGCTTAGTAGAGTGAAAGAGTTTAGACTGAGGAGAATAGAGTGATTGTGTAGCATTTCCTTAAAAATGTTGAGTGTTAGTTTACTCTGTCTAAACATGTCATTTTTAGGTCATCCACTCCGAGAGTCTTTCGTAACGATGTCCTGCCGAGGTACGGTCATAGCTTGTTGGAGGAAGCCAGAGCAGAAAACCAAAGATTGTGAGTACCAATCAGTGAGCGCGTAGCGAGGAATTTGCCAAGGGAGGGGCGAACCTGTAGGCAAATTATCAGAGCCGTAGTTTCGGCATTGGAAACTATCTAAGCATAGCGCCACCATGAGTTGGCGCGAAGCGTACATAAAAAAATTTTGGCCAAAAATGCCTCCCAGATCGCTGGAAATGGCACTTCCCAGGCCTTGCAAGTTGCACCTAAGCATTTTCTATTTGAAATTACTAGGGATATCATAAAAACGTACAAACAAAATATGCTCAAGGGGGGAGTGGGCGGTCGCCCCCTTCGCCCCACCCCCTTGGCTACGCGCCTGTCAATCAGTGAGTGGAAGTCATTCTTCTACCAGAATTAAAATTCTGGGTTTATATTGATGCGATGGAAGTTCACATCATTGAACAATTGTACATGATGAATTACTTGTTCTTTGTTGGTGTCAGAGTAACTGGCTAATATGAAATTATTAAACTGGCTAATTAAACTAAACTGACAAATTAACTGACAAAATGAAATGACAAATTAACTGGCTAATATGATATTGACATAGGGTCTTTTGGCAGACATTTTGTGTGCCTTACATGAAGCCTGTCATATTTAGTTTCTTTGATTGATTAATTAACAGTTTACATCGCTCATAACTGAGCTTGTTTTAGGATTAGGGAGAGAGAAGGATTGGGTTGAACGCAGGACCACAGGATTCACTTACAACTTAATTTCAGTAGAAAACAAAGAAGGACATCATAGAAAATAGAGAAGGACATTCTTTTTTTCCCCTGTATTTTCTTTTGCATTTATCACACCCCCCCCCCCCACCCACCACCTTTTATGTTGTAAAAATGAACAAAACCAAAAAATAAACAATAACATGACAGGAGGCCATAAGAATCATTCCATTTCAGAGCTGATTAATGAAAACACTAAGCTATCAATGATGTGACCGTTTTACCCATTTCTTTGGCAATTTTGAGAAAGGGTTTAACTCTCCGTTTCCACAGGGAGGATGATATCGTTGATCTGCAGGATCAGATCATGATTCTAGAACAAGACAAAGAACATTTGCAAGGAGAGGTAAGATTAACCATTGTCAAGGATCTAAATAATTGTACTGTTAAATATATATCTGATCTTGGTTTGTGTGTATGTTCTGGGATGCTCACAAGCATGATTAATTATTTTGAAACTGGATGCACCAATCTTTCTCATATTCATGAAACTCATAGTGTGTAGATTGGCATTGGCCTCCCTCCCCCCCCCCACCCCCTGTGGGTACTAGTATGGGACAAATGTGCGCTGGTAGCTTGCTATGTATAAGTGATTTTATTCAGTGAAAAGCATTCAAGTGTTGTATGTTTCATATTAAAGTAAATGGCATCTGAACAGACAGGCACTCTCTCTACATTAGGCCTAGCTATGGCTTTGCTCTACTTTTGGTTTATTTCAAGCTCAATTTGTTGTTAATACAGTAGGGCCTCATCAGCTCATCCTCCTCGGACTTTACTTTTTAAGAGTTCCAGGAAATCACTGATCAGTCATTCAAATGTGAAGTTTTTGTAGGATGTGAACAGGAGTCTGGGCTAGCAAACTTGCCATGTTAAAAGCGTGTTCAGGTCTTCAGGATTGGCAATGGTCTATTGGTAACATAACCATAGACTGGTGTTATATACAGGCCTACATTTACTATTCATAGACTCCAGTGTGTTTACTATTGGCATCTATCACAGGTGTTCTAAGGAACATTGGTGTGTATGGTAGGCATCAAGTACGCTAGATGTTATGATTATATCTATTAATATACTCGTATGTAGTATTCTTTGTGGCTAGTAGTGTAAGTAATTGCCAGGTGGAATATGTGAGAGTACAGAATGCATAAGAAAGGACACAGTTGCTGGTTGCAGCTACCATCCTTCTTGGAAATTCAAAGGAATAAACGAATATGAAAGAATTCAAAACCTCTTATGTAATTGATTGGATATTAAACTGTTTGCATCGTTATTTCTCACTTTTAAATTTATCTTTCATCGGTAGATTCATGTCAAACAATTAGAACATGAGGAGACTTTGATCAAGTTGAAGGAACAAATGACAGCAGGTCAAAGGTCAGTGGCATACTAGATGCATCCCAAGTGCTGTATGTTAGATTCATCTTGCATTAGTACCATTTGCTGCGAATATTAGTTGGCATTGCTCATCTTATTTTGCCAATTCCTGGCATCTTACAGTTACTTTATTCATTTATGTTTCTTTATGTTCTTTTGAAGGAATTCAGAGGTTCCATGGGTATATTAGTTTACTTATGTTATGTAAGACTCTGTGATACAAGCAGGGATGGAATTATAAGAGGGACAAAAGCCTTTGTACTAATGATTACATATATGACATAATGTCAATACCACATGCAGATCACTTAGGTATGGAGGGGGAGGGGGAGGGGGGAGGGGTGGATTGCAATGGGTGTGTGACTGACTCCCTACCCATTATTATCAACCTTAAGCAACTTGCATCCATTTGTCCAAACCAACTTTTTTGTAAGTATTGCTAACGATGGCTTTGTACTTGCGTAGCTGTTTTATTTCCAGGTAGTGTTATTCAAGTATATTGTAACTTGATTCATGTACTGTACTTACTCATTGCCACATATAGTTGGTAAAGAATTGAGGTATCTTTCCCTATCTCTTGTAAGTCTCATCAACATCTAAGTAGTTTTAAATTAGCTTCATGACTCTGCTTTTGAAGACAATGCTGTTTATATCAAATCATCATGCCTTTTAAATTTATACGTTATATTTTGATTTGTTAATATCGTTTCTCTCATCATAACTATTGTTACTAAGTGATGTTTCAGGACTTTGAGCTTGCATTATGAACAACAATGTTTCATTTTGTTATTCTATTGCCTGATGCCTTTACATTCAATACCAGTGTTTTACTCTCTGCTAAATGTTTCTGCTAAATTTCACATTCTATGATGCAAAAGCAAAGACTGTTTTTCCCTTTGATCATGATTTGACTTTTCCTTATCACTCGATGAAATATAAACTGCCATTGTTCAATGTTTATTTGCAAGATGGTTTGTTCGACGTGCGTACGGAATTCCGAACACAAAAACAAATATCTTCATCGTCGTACAGAATAAAATTTCAGATAGTGAAGAATGGCTCAGAAGGAATTATCCCTAAAGGATAGTAGAATAGTGTAGTAGAGCTTCCTGTGATAATTAATTAATTATTTATTATACTTTACCATTCGTCACCAAAGCTCTCTCAAATACTGTACTCATATAGGTCTTCCATATAATAGTCTGAGGCTTCTTTCTTTCATACCTACATGTCTCTCCAAACTTCAAAAGTTAAAAACAAAAAGGAATGAATTGACATTAATGAAAAACCAAGTGGGTTGTGGGGGGAGGGGGTGTTATGCATGTATCATGTGTAGTTTGTAGATTCTCCTAATAATCTAGTGCATAGTATTATACTATTATAGTATCTTATACATTTGTCAATCCATCATTGCTTATGCTCTGTTTATGTGTTGGAGCCTATCCATGCAGCCTATCATGCAACCGCATAGTCAAATGATTCTCTATGTATATGCATACACAAAGTCTCTCATTCTATGGCTGTTCATGTTTTCTTTTTCTTTTATATTTCTCTACTTTTCACCTTCTTGTACTTCTCTTCTTTCTGATGGATGTTGTTGCAGGTATAGTGCAAAGTAAGTACAGTAAACTGCTTCTTATTTCTGCACCTCTCCTATCCTCTCTGCTTGCACATATTGAAAAATGTTTCCTTTTTTTCTTACCTGCTGTTCCTCCAGATACACTCTAGATCTGGGTACTAACAACTTTACAGCAAAAATTAATTTGTTTACTACTGAGAAAACAGAAAGGCCAACGCTGTCATATAACAATATTCTTTTCATTTGTAATCCCGTTGAAAATTCACCATAAGTAAAAAGATTCCATGGGAAGTATATATCACTGGGGGAAATTTATTTTCCCACTGAGCAAAATACAATTCGCTCAAAATTAGATGGACCACAAATACTTTACCACTGTAAAGTTTATGGATATAATGTGTGCTAATAGTTGCTAGCTCAAACTATTCAACTTCTCGTCCTGGTTAAGGAGAAGAATCTGTATTCATTTTTTGGTTTCTTATCATAAATTTTGTTTTAATCATCAACGATTTGAATTTCTCCAATTTCATTCATTGAACTGGAATAAAAGACAAATCTTTTATGAAATTTATATTACTGGTTATCACAGTTGACTGATTGCATTTGAAAGTGAACCCTCCTCCTTTCTTTGTTTTGTTGTTTGATTATTGATGAAGTGATTTGGAATGCCGTCCAGCACAATCAGTATTTTAAACCTTTCCGTCCGGCACTTTTCTGACGATTAATTTAACAAATTTTACCATTACCAAAATATGGGTGAATACTCGGTACAGACGTTAGCACCAGAAATGGAAAAAAATCGCCATTTGCCATCCAAGCATACTTCATTTTTCAAAGGGGGAGGGGGAACCCCCTTTACTGAGACCCCTCCCCCAGGATGTGGATCACACTACCGCACAAATCCGCCCGGCACTCAAATATTCCTGAGCACATCCCTGACATGTATTAAACTTTTCAGTTATGCCTAAGCTATACATAAGATGAGAAAAGGATGTTATTAATTCAATCCAGAAATTATTATGGCATTGTTTGAAATTATTAAATGTTAGAAAAAAAGTGAAGTTCCACTCTCAAGAAATCAGGCCATTTTTAGAGCTATTACAAGTCTTTTTAAACTGTTTTGACAATTTTTCTCTTTTTGAGATGCACTAGGGGAGAAATTTGTTTCTTTCAAAATGCAGGGGGTACCCCTTAATGTCCAAACATTCGTCTCTCACAGGGTAAGGTTAGTGCTAAAATATTCCATATATGTCCAAACGACAAAGCAACCAAATGTGTCTCAACACTTTTATAACACTAAATCAACTTTACCAAGTTCAACCATACGAAACGGACACAAACATTATTTGAATTGCCATAGCAACCCTATCTAACTGCTACAGAACTCTGGTTTAAAATGTTCATTGTCAAGGCAAGTGAAATTTTAAAGATGTCTTCTTCTATCTATGACTCATTTTGGAAAGCAATTTAAAAGAAAAAAGACAGAAAAGAAAGACCATATTTCCTTGCATTTTGCTCTAGTTTGTGGGATTCATCAACATCCTGAGCTCTGCTGTCTCTTTTGGATTATTTTCAAAGAATGTTCTGCAAGGACATTTTAAATCGGCTATCTTAAGACTTTTCCTCAAGGTACAAACATCAAAACAAGCTACATTATATTCACCACAGAGAACAAATTCTTACATTTTAAGATTAATTTGATTACTTTGAATTCAAGTATCAAGATAAAGTTTAGAACTAGTTTAGCCTCTACTAATGGTGTGCATTGTTTTTCAAAGCATGTTTTGAAATTGTTTCTGTTTCTGATTATTTGAAGTTTGTGTGTTTCATTACCTCTCATTTTTGAAGAAGTTTTGAAATTAACTTATTGATAAATACAGTAATTACATGGAGTACTAAGATATATGTATCCACAACTGACAATTTTTGGATTAACATTATTGTTATTGTACAGTTTCTTTTTCTTATACATTTGTCATATCCTCAATACAAACTGTTCCATTTCTGATATGAGGAAACTTGTCATACAACACACCACCCCTTGTAACGATCTTTGAACTCCTTAAAATAAATATTTCCCTGTAGTAGTGACAATGAATATTACATGATTTTTATTTGAAATAATGCATGTGACGATAGAACAGTACTGTGAAAGATGTGGTTGTTTGTGGCTAAGTTTGTTCGTTCGCATGAATTACCACAGTCAAGAAAAGTACTTGTCTTATGGGTTGGTGTTTTAAGGGTAAGTGTTTTTAGGTGTTTAAGGTGTTTATGGGTAGGTGTTTTAAGGACAAGCATCCTTGTTCATGATCGCTAACCTGATATTTTTAAGTGATAACAAATTTGGAAATGTTCGTTTTCTCGGTCGGTGTCTCATAAATCTCAGTGTCAAAGAAAGACTTTATCCGAGTTGCGTCCATTTTATTTGTTTCATCTTCGTAATTGGAATGTATTGTAACTTTTCAGGAGCAACATACAAGAAAATGTAGACATGATTCGGTTACAGAGAGAGTTGCAGGAGAAGACCGCAAAGATGACTGCACTCGAGGCTCGGTGTGCAGCGTTAGAAGAGGTCAGTTAATATATCAGTGAAGATTTATCTCTGTGTGTCACTATGGCCGGGATTTCTACCGACGAATAACCCACAGGGAAAGTACATCCAGCTAGCTCATAATGACGGCTTAAAGGCATTGAAGACTCGCCCCAAACCGCATGCGGCCATCTGAAAAAGTTAATTTTCTGTTGCTTGCAAGTGACGTTTTGTTTGTGTCGCTACAAAATGCAGACAGTAATGAAACGTGATACCTTAATTGTTATCTTTAGCTGGACCTGAGATGTCCATCGCTGTATCGTTTGTATACTGTGCTGTGAGTATTGACTGCAGCTGTATGTACTGACTGTACACTAACTAGTGTCTAATTACCGACGGTTGCAAGCTGTGTGTATTTTCTGGGATCGATTGTGGTTTTTTACACTTCTGTTACACCTCATTCGAAACTAGATCAAATTACCGGCTTTAGACGTTTCTTTTTGCGCCCTTTAAACAAAATGAATAAGTTGCTTGTAGTGGACAAGCACACTTAAGAACAAGCTGAAAGGTTTTCATTCTGAGTATTGCAGCATCCATTAGGTTAGCTTGTTTGTATTAGCAGTGAATGATGATAAATTGTGTTTGAGTACTTATACCACTTTAACACATGATTAGAGCACTTGCGTTAGAGTACTTGAGTACTATGCAAGTACCAGGTACTTTTTGGAGTACTGCACCATGTATTAACTTACATATCATTATTTTGAGCAGACCCTTGAAGAGAAATTCTGTCCTTGATTTTGTCATTTACTTCATCCTACATCTTTGTGTTGACCTAATTTTCCAAGTTTAATTACTTTCATCAGAATCTGAATACAGTAAAAACAAGCCATGACGCAGTTTTAGCTGAAATGGAAGAGTTAAACAAACAGCTTCACGAGGAACAGGGTAAGGTGTTCTCTCTGACCGGGGAGCTGAAGCAATCAACCACCCTGCATAGAACCGTCCAAGAGGTAGGTCTATTCGTCAGAGCTTCGTTAATTCCAAATCCATTCAGCTGTTTGAAATTAAAGATGACCTTGCCAAAAGTGAAGTTGTGTTCATTCAGTTGATTCACAGATTCATCAAGTTTTGCTAATATTCTGGACTTCAATCTGCTTTGGTTGTGAGCCTGATACCCAGAGAGAAATAAAGTTGCCATATTGGCCATTAATCTGTGCGGGGGCCCTCGATTTGCTTTAGTGTTGTTTCAAGTTATAATAGTGTCCTTGAAGCAGGGTGTAGGTGTAGTGTCTGCAATTTTGCCATATTTTCCAACATCAAGTCATCAACCAATCAGACTAGAAAGATTCAATTGAATATTTTACAGCTAGACAAAAATGCCATGATCGCAGATGTCCCTACTGTCATGTGATCCATCAGTCTCCAGTAGTGGAAGGGGAGTAGGTTGGGGAAAGAAGAAGAGGGGCATGCAGAAAATTCATCAAGTGTAGCCTTTCTATTGTTTCAGCTTAATGACAGAATACACGATTTGGAAAAGGAGAAAGAAATACTTCGAGAGGCAAATGAAAAACTTCTTAATAGGTAAGACTAAGAGTACCTAAGGGAAACTTTGTTGAATGTTGTTGAAATTCAATGTTTTATTGTATTTGGAGTATTAGTCTGTTGATTCTTTGTAGATCGATTTGCGTGTTTAGGTTTGCCAATGAGATAAGATAGGTAAGTTAGGCACAGGTTCAAAATTTGGTCAGAATCAGTAAGGTCCATGCAGGCTTGTAAAATTCTACCTCTATCATTGCAAAATGTTATAGCTTGTATCAAATTTGTGAGTGTAAAATACAGCATGTTATGTGTCTTGAAAGGTTTTGCAACCTTCCCCCTCTTTTTTTTTGTGGGGGTGTGGGGGGGGGGAGTCTGGGGGAATACTACACTGTTTAGTTGCTATCAACATGCTGGTTGCCATAACCTCAATAGGTGATGAGAGAATAAATCCTAGAATCCCCCTTGCTAGCTAGTGGGATGAAAACTTAATTGATGTACTGCAGTTTAGTCAAATGGATATGAAAGTTACAACCTGAGAAACGGGATGTGGAACCATCGTAATTGGATGTCTGCAATAATCCAACTTTATACACATTACTGCTAAAGCCTCAATAATGGGATGGGGACAGTAATTGGTAGGCTGCAGTTGTTCAAATACACTTAAAGAGTTTAATCTGACTAATAAATAGGTTGGAATACATTGTCTAATAGTCAGTAATTAGCCAGGTATATATGCAAATTGTAAATGCTCTGAGCACATTGTGGGAAATGAAATGTTGTACCTTTAAATGTCGATATGGACAGCTCTTAAGCCATGTGAAATGCTAACCTTTTATAAATTAAGTCGAACTGAAGAAAAAGTTGGTTATGCATCAACAAGCATACAGATTTCTTGAATATCCATTACTGACAACAGTCGCACCACTTAAGCTTGTGACAACATTGTGAAATGTTTCGAGAGATGTTTTTATCTTTTTTGTTGTCTTTCATTTTTCAGTGCGTTTGATGCTGAGAGGGAGAGACAGTACAGAGCCAATGAGAAGCAGCTCAAATTACAGATAGCTCAACTAGAAGCGACTCTGAAAGGAGATCTTAACGATAAAAATTCACTTCTCGATAAACTGAATGAAGAACGAGGTAAATATTAGTTGCCATGGTGATATTAAGCTAGGCTGTGCTTTTCCTGTAGAGACTACTAATGTCCTCCATTTGTACAGCCAAACAAAACCTTTTTTTGGGTATCCATCTTATCAAACATGTGTAATATCTTACCTAGTCATAGATTTCTACCAAACAGGAGGATTTATAGGAAGGAATATTTGTCTGAGCAAAGGAATAGAGCATAAACCTGTCCATGCTAAAATTCATTATTGAGAAAGCTAAGTTGTGGTCAAGGGTGGTTAAGACCTCCCATAGGGTTATAAAAGTCAACTGTTATAGGACTGGATATGTTATTGCCTGGTAACTTGTGTATGAAAAGAGTTCTCTCAAATATTTTTTCATTTTCAGTTCAGTTTTTGAGCTCCTTTGTTTGCTTTGTTTACAGCAGGTTGCATCTCCTGTCTTGCCACAACATTTTCAGATTCCCTGTTTAGATAGTGTGCTGCAATAATGTCACAATATGCGCATAAAACCTTATGAATGTCTGTTACGTCGTGATAGAAATGCTTCGTCTAGGCTTTCAACACTTTCATAGCAGACGTCCCTGGACCTATTTTACTTTGCAATTTAAGAATCAACTAAGTTGAGTTAACTGTGAAGGGTAATGACTTGCTTATGGCAGCCTTTGGGGTCGAAAGAAACTGTTCGTAGCATTCACACCCATAGCTGATTTGTTACTCGGCTATCTCTAGAGGGAAGTGAAATGTTATAACATTTTCTGAAATAAGGGAAAGTTAGAGGGCCTGACATCCTAATTTCTTTTTCAGAGACTAATTGAGATGAAAACAGACTACGGACACAGTAGATAAGCTGTTTGCTAAAAGGTTATTTTCTCTCTTAGCTTTAGAAAATGATATGTTACCCACTGGTGTCATCCTGTTAGTACTTCTCTCTCCACCTCTCTCTTCAAATCTCTCTAATCAGATGAATATGAGAAGATGCAGAAAGAGAATCGAGAACTTCAGGTCAAATATTATCAGGTCCGCCAACAGTTAGAGGAACTCCAGGAAAAGATGAAATTCTTCACAAAAGAATCAGCTCTAGACTGGCAAGAATTAGAGGAGGCACTCATACTTGTGAAGGTAAGCAAACAGTTACCTATATTATAAATACACAGTAGAGGAGGCACTTTACTGGTGAAGGTAAGCAAACAGTTACCTATATTATAAATACACAGTAGAGGAGGCACTTAACTGGTAAAGGTAAGCAAACAGTTACCTAAGAGGAGGCACTTAACTGGTAAAGGTAAGCAAACAGTTACCTATATTATAAATACACAGTAGAGGAGGCACTTTACTGGTAAAGGTAAGCAAACAGTTACCTAGTTTAAAAATACACATTAGAGGAGGCACTTAACTTGTGAAGGTAAGCAAACAGTTACCTATTGTATAAATACAGAGTAAAGGAGGCACTTAACTGGTAAAGGTAAGCAAACAGTTACCTATTTTATAAATACAGAGTAGAGGAGGCACTTAACTTGTAAAGGTAAGCAAACAGTTACCTATATTATAAATACACAGTAGAGGAGGCACTTAACTTGTAATGGTAAGCAAACAGTTACCTAGTTTATAAATACACAGAAGATGAGGCACTTAACTTGTAAAAGTAAGCCCAGTAGTTACCTGTTTTATAAGTTTATTTCATCCATAGGAGTGCTTAGGTAAGAGATCCTTCAAAATCAATCATTATTACAAAATAATTAAAAGGAGATTTGTTTCTATGCTAGCGATGAGCTTATTAAATATGCAATGTCTATTCTAATATATAGAGGTGAAGAGAAAGTGATGTTAACTTTTGTAGGCAAGGTGACCAATACTTTACTAAATGTTTAAAAGGATTAATGACAGATGTGGATTTGTGAGATATGTAGTGTGGATAGTTACATACTATTTATACTTTCCTTGACTTTTACTAATCAAAGAGAGCTGCTTGCTTCTTCCATCAGGACCCCACCCCTTTCCCCCCACCCCCCCCCCCAAAAAAAATCCACAAAACATGAAAATTTCAAAATTATTTTAAGTTTACAATGTTTGTTGTTTGCTGTTCTCTTTATAGAAAAGAAGAGATAAAGGAGTTGAAAATTTGGATTTTCTGGAGCGAGTGGAGGAGGAGGTCAATAAAGGTAATAAACTAATAATTTTAAAAGCCTTATTTATGAATTCAAGCTGTATAGAGTGTCTTACTGTATTGTGAAACTGTGGCAGTGGATTTTTACATGGTTTTTTCCACTTACATGTTATCAATCTAGTTGATTGAATTTACAGAATGGTACTCTCATTGTTACCTAATCACTAAGATATGTTGTGAAAATAATTATTAAAATTTATTCTTTAAAATTATTATTACTCTTTTGTATAAAATATGACATGAATTTCTTCCTGTTTGGGTCTATATTTCATGCACAGAATGTCAGCTTTTTTCTTCTTTTTTTTGTTCATTCTATGGCACAAAATTTCAGTGGTTGTGGAAAGGTGGCATAAATATTCTGCTGCCCCAGTTCATTTATTGAATATGATAAAATATCTGTACATTTGTATAAATTCCAATTATGCAATAGTTGGCTAAAAAGATGAAGTGATGTGATGTGAAGTCATCGTTAATATGTGCATATGTTATATTTACAATGATTAATCATAATAATGGTGATTTATGATTATACAGTAAAGAGAGAACATTGTAGCCATGCGAGAGAATTGACATGTCTTTAAGTGACTGAAGGCTGTTGTACATGTTATGATGAAAATTACACTAATTTTCAAAGGTATGTTTTGCAAAATTGCCCATTCTGTTTTTTTTAATTTTTCTTATTTTTAATTTTTTAATTTTTTTTGTTTCTCTTTAGATCTGAAATTACAATTAGGCCAATTGCAGGCAGACCATGCGGAGACAGCGAACGAGTTGGAGAAGACGAGGAATATGCTGCTGTTGCAATATAAGATCAACAAAGATTACCAACAAGAGGTTGAGGAGTCTTCTAGGAGGATGGAGGAATACCAAACAGAGTATGAAACCAAACTACAGGAGTATGCTCAGCTGTTGGATATCAGAGCAGCAAGAATTAAGGTATTTAGAGTAAAGACCTCACGACCTAATTAATCTGAGGTCCTAAAACCATGTTGCTATATATAATTGAGCAGCATGAATTGCGGTATTTAGAGTAAAGACCTCACAACCTAAGTAATCTGAGGTCCTAAAACCAGAGCAGCAAGAATTAAGGTACCTATAGTAAAAACTTACAATTTAAAGTGGTCCTGCCATGCCATCCAAAATATTTGAGTTAGATGAAAAAATGGGTATATTGTATGCACTTTTTCAATATTTCACTTTAAAATCTCTGGAAAATAATTGGCCTTGCCACAAAAATGAGCTTTAAAGTTCGCACTTTTTACCACGCTCTAAGAAAAAACTGTCACGCACTTGATGACGTCACATGTGTTCTGCTACGTCATATCGTGAAGCTACGATGGTCATGAACCAAATGCGGAAGTCGTGTTACACACAATTTGTATACACAATGGTGTCCGTTAGTGACAATTCATCAACTTCTTCCGTGTTGAATTTGTCTTTTTCGAGTTCGAGTTACGATGAAAATAACATAGAAAGTGTAAGCGAACATTCTGCAAATGAAGGGGGTGCAGAAACTTACCAATTTGAGCCGCTTGCAGATGAGAACGAAAGGCATAATTATGAGCAGCCTGAGCAA
>KN883112.1:120039-150830 GCA_000934455.1 Apostichopus parvimensis | reverse complement strand
CCTGTCTTTCTGATGCTTCCTTCAACCTCTTCACTATCCCATCGTGTACATCTCGAGTTTGGTCTTTTGAAATTATTACTTTCTTACACAAGGCTTTAAAATGAAAGAACATATATTAGTAACATAAGTAACATTTATAAGTAACAGTCTTACAATCGTATTTAATTTAATTTTGGGTCAATATCTTAAATTTATATGCAAGTGCAGTACAGGAAACTTGCTAATAAAAACTGAGAAAGAATCGCTTCTTACATCAAAATTAAATACACAGTGATTGACATTGTAAATAATTCATGAATTTATCAACTAAATATAGATAGCTTAGATACCTTTTAATTCTTCTTCTGTCACCTTTATCGTAGGTTTGAATAGTTGCTGTTGCTGTTGTGTTGCTGTTGTGGTACTCTGTCGATCTTTGGAATTATTCTCTGTTGCGGATAAGATATAAACTGAATTACTCATCTGAGTATTGCAAGCTGTAGTTCTAACAGCGAAAATATAAATATTAACAATTAAAGACACAAGCTTCAAACGGCATATCAGACAGTCTGAATACGTAAGGTAAGATAATATATAGTTATGTACATAACTTGACGCCTGAGATCTGTGAGTCACTCGTTTTCACGGGACATGCATTGACAACTTGAACTCTGATCTAAAGAAATAACACGCACCACTCTTGATAAGAATGTAATGTTGCATATATATACAAAGTGATCATCTCATTGTCATAGTGCTGATAATAGGAATACAGTCAAAGCGTTATTTTCTCCTGAGACTACTTGCGGAAAGTGAATTCACCTGATTGTAACAAGAATAACGTTATTTACATAAGTGTATTGCTATAACTACTATATTGCAAGATATTGTTATGAAGTGTGGAGAGTGACGAACACGTTTAATCAGCATACATAGGTTAAACATTTAACAGATGAAACTAATTTGAAATATGTAGTTCTTGTAACAGTTTGCTTTCACCAAGACCTCTAAACGTATTATGGGTCCGTTGGGCTTACATTATTACATTTACGTGGTTATAGTCTGATTGTGGTTATTATCACCAAGGCAACACCGCACAGTGCTCTAATTTGTAGTGAAACAATGAAGTATAGTACTGCGTCACAAATACAGTTCATTGAAACACGACAACAAAAAATGCACTAGAAAGTAGGTGCTAACCAGGTTTGTAGCTTGGATTCCACACACATAGTAGAACAGGAATCACAGGAGAGCATTTCAAGATTTCTATACCAGGAAGGGTTGAGAAGTCATAAAGAGCATCTGGGTGAGGCTTAATCCAAAAGTGTACGGCTATGCCCTATTATTGCAATGGAAGACCCCGATCCCATCCCTCATGCTACAAGTCGGAGTCAACACGATGTCATATCAATGATGGGAACATGGATAGCCGTTAGTGGGGCAAGTAAAGGCTGAACCTGATATCCAGGTGTCACAGATTGCATTGGCTTCGAAATATTTTCAGTATAAATAAAGTAAGCAGATATTCCTAATAGGGAAAACTGTCGAGGAAGCCTCGACAACAGTCTGATTGCAAAAAGAAACCTGAACCAAATCAATTAAACAGAAGTCTATTATATACTTAGAGTAATATTTATATTAACGGATTAATCAGTCAATTACCTTTACATCGGTAGAGGACGACTCCGATGATAATCAATACAACTAATAACACAAAGAACCCAACAATACCAAGCCAAACAGATCGTTGCTCCTCTGAAATGCCAAGAGAAATGATCAAAATATGAACATCAACAATTTCAGATGGAAGTTGACATCATCTCCAGATAACAGATCAACACAGCTATGTTAAATAGGTTATAGTAGCCCAAACTTACATGTGAATGATAAACAAGGGTATATCAAATCGGTATCAAGAACTATACACCGCATACAAAGTAAAAGTACATTTTAAAACCCTATTTGCAACGCTTTTCCTTCAATTCCAAATCAAAACAACAGAAACATTCTATCAGTTTAGGTTTACAAAGCAAACTGGCATACCACATATAGTTTAACCTGCATATAAATAGTTATTGGGAAGTGCTTGCATTAAACAGAGTTCTTACCTTGAAAAATTACATCAGTTGATTTAAATTTCGTTGTAACACCGTCAGTGCTATAAACACACGTGTATGTGCCCAAGGTAGGATTTCCAGCCGTGTTTATGACAAGAGAGCTATTTAGCAATGTGAATTCATCAAGGATAATAACTTCACTCATACTTTTAGCTCCAAATGCTATGATTTCTTCCGTTTGACCCACTTTTTTCCATACAAAGAATGACACATCTTCCCCGCAGTTCATAACAACTCTTTCATTAGGTGTTACAAGCAGAGGTTCGCTAGATGCTTCCAGTGTCCCGCTTTCAACCAGTATCGTAGATTCATTGTTACCTACCTCAGACACATTGCTTCTCGCTGCACAGACGAATAAACGTAACGAGAGAGAGGGTTTTAACGAAATATCCACAACAGCATGGTAAGATTTTAATTCATCGACACCGGTTGTTATAGATTTCGACTGAGAAGAGATCTGTTCATCCCCACTGTTAGTTCTTAACTTCCACGACAAACCATCTAATACTGCACCTACTCGTAAAACATTACAACTTAAACTTGAAGCAGCGTTTAATTCTAAAAAGCATAATGATTTTTGGACACATCTAGTAGCACTTATGGTTGGGTACGGTTCAGGTGGTTTGTCTGCAAATTGTGAAAAAGAAAGACGAATTAAAACAATAAATTGTCCAGACAGAAAATATGAGGCCTATTTATATGTTTTTTTATTTGTGAATTTAGTTGGGTTCGCTAACAACTAAATGTCGCAGGGAAGTCGGTATTCCCTGTTAAAATTCTTTCCAACGCATGCAGTTCACACTCGTTCAGCTAACCTGCTAATTCATTGTTAATCGTGTGGACCATACTTTGCGAATCATTTCTATTTCAATACGAAATTTAAACTGTAGCTTGTCCTTTATAAAGATATTATATTTAGATTTTTAACTGAAGATAATATTTTACCAACTGAAATTACCAAATGACATCTAGTCGTTAAGTAGACACATCATGTTATCATTCATATTCATAGCTTCATCATAGGGTATTAATATGCTGCAGTGTGGTTAGACCTTTAGATATATACTCACGATGGAGCTGGCTTCAGTGCTAATGGTATTTCATATTTCCGATGCGTTCGTTACTGAAAACTTAAACAATTCTCTTAAATAGGAAAATACTGAACTATTGAATTATGATTCCTCCTGCTCAAGAATTAGTTATAGATCATTGCTTACTCGTAGTTACTCGCCATGCTACTTCAATCAACTGTTTTAGTTAAATGAATTTTCGACACGTTAGTAGCAATGTTTTATCGTTTAGTAAAAGGATACTGCTTCTTTGTTTTTACTGTGAACGATTTGAGGAGACATTGGAACATGCTTTGACGGATTGAGAAATTACTTCTAATTTCTGATAAGGTGTCAAAACTACTATTTTTTGCCAGATTTGTTTCACCATTTAACAAGATCTTGGTTATTAGGTTATTGTCTTATGCAGCATTATCCTTATTTATAACTTCCTTATTTTTAACAGGAAACAATTTTTCTTTGTAAGAAAATCGCTGAAGAGCGACCACCTGTTAAATGGCTATATGTGCAAAGTATAAGGTTTATGTTAAAAAGTAGAAAGCAGTATATGACTCCGAGAACGGCTCATATAGAGTATGAGGAATTAAGACGTTCCTTTTATTATTGTAAAGTGTTATATGAAGAATAATTTGAATATTTCTGTGTTTGCAAGTTTTCCTCTATATGAAAGCTTATTAATAATGTATTGTCTGCTTCTTTGTTATATTTGTAAACACACCCACCACAATAAACTGATGCAAATGAACTAATGAATGTTGTTATCAAAGAAATCGACTTACCATAGACAACTACATGCACATCTTCAGAGATAGGATCTTCATCTATAGTGGCCAATGTCGTTACTCTGAAAACATGATTATGTTTGGTGGAAACTTTGTTGATTATAAGAGATCCATTGGGGTGAACTAGGTATTCTCTGGACTCATATCCGGGCCCAGATATACTACCTTCTGTGAGGGATATAAATGGTCGATCATTGCTAGTCACATTGGTTGAATTAAACCAAACTGCTCCATATAAATCACCAGGATAGTTGCAGGATATCGTACCTTTCTTTCCTAATTGCAGATATTGCGGAGACTGGCACTCATCTGATGAAACAACAGTACCTGTAATTGAAGAAAAAAGACGTTTACCTTGTTTCATATCAAATGAAAGTTGTAGTATATCCATTTCCCCCCTCAGACCGAGTTCAAAATGTATAAGTTGGTAAGTCTAAGAAACAAAGAACCATTATATGAAATCGTAATTAATTTTGACTTGCATTCAACTACTGTTTAAAAATACCATTCAATTGACACCCTAACCCAACCAGAATAGCATCCTTCATATTACATTTCCATCAGTATTCAAGAACCTTTCACCACATTTGCGAAGGTCACCACCCCCATACCTGTCCATTCGTCCCTTCCAATATTGGGCGTATGCATGTGATGTGATTGAGTAAGTACTAATCCAGACATAGCAAGTCCTAATACCGAAGTGCACGTCTTTCATTTCACTTCTTGTATCTGCATGTAAACATGTAACCCTTCCCTCTCCCTTACATCTATAAACCACTGCAGTCCCATCCCCCTCTCCAAGATGAATCCGGTATTGGATCTTACCACTTAATAGGCACCCAAGGATAGCAGGGATCACAAAAAGGTGTTTGGTAGACATCTGAAAAGGAAAACAAAACTGACACTTAATTGAACTCCTGACATAAATTGGTTGTGGGACATCACGAACGAATGGAAACAGGCCTGGTATTCAGAATGGTTCTCTCCATAGACCTGTGGGCACGGATTGCTGTGGAATAAATATAGGACGGTTTCTAATCTATGACATACGGGTTAGATCACTGTCTGATTTATGACTAAAAATTAATGATAAACAAAAACCATTTATGTTATACTTGCAATGTGACGCTACATATGGACATACACCTTAAAAGGATGTACTAAAGGACATGCATATGTATAGAACAGAGACACGCAGAAGACTCAGAGATGATGGTGGGGTTGGGGATCCTTCGACTTTTAGGGTAGGGGAGTGTACCCTTATAGTCCATAAGTTAGGTCTAAGGCAATGCTGTGGTTTATAATACTTTACTTGTATGCTGTAGAATGATATGCTACTCTGGTGTACATGTATAGTGTAACGTTCGTCAGCATATATTTTAGAGGGCAACCCTTCACATTAAGATATGCACATGGCATATTGCATACCATAGAAATAGAAGTAGGACGAATGAAGTACTGAAGCCACTTATCCAACTGGTGGCGCTTTGCTTGTACGTCAAGAAAGTACGGGCGCGTAATACAAACACTACGTCTTTGACGTAACTGAAGTGATGAAGTTGACATAAATCACTCAAATGGTGATATCGTGGGCCGCATTTAGGTGCCAAAATCGTCAAAAATATGCCAGTGGACTGCAGTTTCACATGTAATTCTTACGAAGCGATATAAGAAGCATTAAATGAATACAATTACAACTACTGCTGTATTGTTATATACTGGACCTATGATAAAATTATCCTAGGCCCCTAAACCGACTACGGCTGCCTTTTCAGTTGCGATATGACTAAAGCCTGATAAAAAACTTATCACCAATTCTTTTTACTTAAAACTGTATGCTTAACGATAGATCCACATCACAGAATAACATTGGATGACGGTTTTGATGTATTGAGCTTATCACTAACAATTCAGTAATAGGAAAATAAGCTTAGCCTAACTTAAGCCTTACGTAGCTTTGCCCTTGGTCTAAATCAGGAAACCTAGGTCATAATTTCAGCCTAGAACTTTTTAGTATATTAACATATCTAGAATTGCTCAAATATTCAAAGACATCTTCCATTTGTAACATCTTCCCAACACTGCAATTTGACAAAAGGACATAAGCAGTATACGCCTAGCCAGTAAGCTGAGTTTTAAGATAGGCCAAATCCTACCCAACCTAGCCAGGTATGTTCTGAACTCTATATTCTATTTGCAAGCGACACACTCAAGCCACTACTTGTGCTCATATCTCATCCCTATGACTGTGACTGACTGTAGACATGCATCAAACTTTTTGCACCCTCAATATGAAGGTTTTTATTTTATTATGGAGGCATAATTGCAGAGGCATGAGGAACTTGCTACAGAATGTCTTGTGTTTAAGGTTGTAGGGGCTTGCCCTACCTGGAAGCATGTTGTGGGTTACTTCATTATTAACAAACTCTCAGCTCAAGCTCAATCCCAGTTGATTAACCAATGTATTGGAATTCTAACTGAACATAGAAGGAGCGTCCATTGTCTCACATTTGAAGGCTGCTACACCAATCAATCCACAGCAAAGATTCTTGGAGCTCAACTTTCATTCCCTGATTGGCAGTCAATCTTTCCTCATCCTACCCTCACAAATGAAAATGTGTACATAATGTTTGATGCATGTCACATGCTTAAATTAATAAGAAATACACACAGCAAAGTACATTTAATGGAGAAAACTCAAAATGAATGTAAGCTTAGCTCTACAGACACCGAGTTCCTCTATTGCGGATGCCATTGACTTTATGCGAGAAGATATGAAGATCCCATCATTTGATGGTAGTCTAGGGACTATTGAATTCATTCGAAACATTGATAGACTATTTGATAAACTCAACTCCAGGGTACCATCAGACAAATGTGTAAAGGCCCCTTTGAGGAAACATTCCATGGCAGAATGGACTGGCTGGTTCAGTAGCTGCTGTAAAGTTCTTGAAAGTCTCAAAGCTGTTAGTGGATGCCCTCTTCATTCCACAAGAAAGAAAACAACAGTGGTTGGATTCATCATAACTTATATGTCAACTCAAAGTTTCAGCAAGACGTTGCTAACCAGGTCGACAAACCAGCTTCATAATATTTTAACGCACAAGTTTTCACAAGATCACTTAGATTTTTTTTCAATAAAGTTAGGCAACGTGGTGGATGGAGCAATAATCCAACAACACCACGATATGCTTGGTCATTGAGAAGTGTTTTGATAAAAACATTGATTTCAACAAGTTCTTCTAGAAAAGAGTTTCATGTTTGATAGCCTTCAAGAATTCATTTTTCAAAGGAAGACTAGAAGGAGACGAGCACCACCGGTGAGAAATGGCACCACTTTACCAAAACTACCAGGTAACAGAACATTACTGAGTCTTCAGTTCATGAACTATCCAACTGATATTCAAGAAAACTGCCTCTACTATATTGCTGGTTATGTCTCTCGAAGAATGAGACAAGATATTGAATGCATTGACTGTGCAAAATCAATATTTGAATCCATCTCTGAGGGTGCTAAAGACCATTCTGCTGTGAATGTTCAAAGGTATTCACTGATTCTAAGACGCAAGGACAGAGGGGGATTAAAAGTGCCATCATCGAGCGTTTTCCAATTCGCTGATTAGTTGTTCAGGTACAGTACCAGCATACATAACATTCCTTCATCATAGTGAAATCATATCTAACATGACTTGCATCTATAATGATTTTACAAGGTATCAAGCCTATATCATTTTATATATTTTCTTTAAGTCATGTTTTAAGTCATATTTAGTCATATTAAGTCTTTAAGTCATATTTTCTTTATGTCAGTCATGATTGCAAATTCTCTTGTTCAATCATCATCTCGTTGAAAATTTAGTATTCACATTCAGATTTTAGTTTCACCATTCAAGGGTAAACTCATCTAGCAATACAAAAAATGCTATGAGGCCCTAATGAGGCCCTCTAACATAATTTACAATTTAAGAAAACAGAAATTAAAACATATAAAAGTTTAAAAAACATAGTAAAAATAATAATAAAACACAAAATAAAATGATCAAAAACTTTGAAATAGAAGTAAAGCGAGTAGAAAAAAAAACATATCAAGGTCTGTTAAATACAACATTATAAAGCATTAGAAATGTTTTATTTAGGCTCCCTCCTGAACAGCATAACATCCTAGTAACATTCCACAACTATCATAGAATATCAAATAAACCATTAAGCATGCAAATTGCAATAAGGAATCAAATTCAAGTCTTGAAAATTGATAAAGTTATTCTAAAACGAATGGAAATTTTCTTTATGTTATACTCCACTGCACTAAGAACTGGGCAAATGACAAAGTAATCTTATTGACAAGTAAGCACCTAATGTAATATCCATACGACACTGGCCTAGTTTTAAATGGCATTAGCCCTAATGTTAGTCTATCTGAATACTAAAAATGCCTACAGTAGTAGTACTATACTACTAAAAAGCTATGCTGTGAGATTTTGGTAATAGGCCTAGACCTACAAGGTCAATGGTGTTGCTGCATTAGTGGCTAGGCCTTAAGTTACTACATTTTAACTTCGATTTGTCGCCCCACTTGCTCGAGTCATTAGAGGCGAAAACACGTTTTCAAAGTTGGTTCTTAATGCAGGGGTATAGTTCTTACCACTCTGGTAGCCATAACATGTCTCTGTTGTAAAAATTACACCGACTCTTTCGATAAAACGGGTAAAGTCAAATACACTATTAGAGTCGAATGCACTATGTATGTATGAAGACGTACAAATGATATGGCGTTTTGTCGTACAACGCAAAACGCCATTCACTCTTTTCAAGGGCTTCACTGCTTAAACACATTCGGGAAATTCCACTTGGTATTATGAGCACTGCCTCGTTACTGCAGCTATATCTAATTAGCCTCTTCATTGTCCAAGCAATGTGAATAGGCTATGACTAATTGTTATGGAATTCATGATAATACAAGGATAGCTACTGTACACCTTGTCGCATGCTGAGTCATATAAAGTAAATACACATTCTTGCAAACTAGGCTATGCCTCTTCGTGTTCTAGGCCTAGATAGAATCGGCATTACAAACTTCAACGAAGCGTTAGCATTATTCTATCAGAATGCCAAAACAAAAAAGGTTAATAACGTCAAATCCCAAAAATCAACACAACGATACGCGTTGCACAGATCATTCGTATGGAACGCAGAAATGACAAAGGAAGTATGCGTTGCAGGTGGCATACTCCTTTTAGCGTATATATCAAAGTGCCAATAAGGAGCAGAAGAACAATTATTTGGCTATGTTATCAATCAGGATCTGCTTTTTTTGTAGCTTGGATGTTAAAGAGCATGAATGAAAGCACATGTGGTTCAAACATAAGGAAAATTTAGGCAATATTTGACCACTTTAGCCCTCACAGGAGCAGCGTACAAAAATTGTTTACGACTGAGTAAAGAGGTTTGTTTACAAGTGAAGAAAACGTCATGGCTCTCGTAGCAAACAATCTGCATGGTCATGATATGGAAAATTGATGGTACCATGAAAGGCCAACTTGTCAGCTATCCAGTGATAGGTAGCGCTCAGCTAGTTAGAACTTTTATCTAGACTTACAGACCACATCACTTTGTGATTTAGTGTGTAAGTCAATGGGGTTTTAATGGGCATATGGTACCTGCAGAGATCATTCGTATGGAACGCTGAAATGACAAAAGAAGTACGCGTTGCAGGTATCACACCAGTTTGAATTTAAAATCTGGAGAATTGTAGGTGATTCAAGGTATTATAGAAAAGCTTGCGTGAAACAAGAAGATTCCGCAGGGACAGCTGGCTGATTGGAAGGGGAGCACTATGATAAACTTTGAGATCTTCTAGCTCAAAACCTAAACGGTCATGGTGACAAACGTTGAATGTTTTGTGATAGCCCAAGCCATAAGCTATAATATGGTGGGTAAGTGATGTCAGTTGAAAATCTCTATCTATGCTTTATCGGCCATGGAGAGTAACGAGAGTGTAAGTCAATGAGAGCAGTTAATTGTGGTGCGGTACATGCAGAGATCATTCGTATGGAACGCCGAAATGGCAATGAATTACGGGTTGAAGAGATCATTTGTATGGAACGCCGAAATGAAAAAAGGACGTACGCGTCGCAAAGATCATTCGTTTGGAACGCAGAAATAATAGAAGATGTGCTACTGCCCTAAACAGGATGTGCTACAATCAAGGAGGTACTACAAGGAACATCCTTGCTACAACCCTAAGCAGGGCGTGCTAATACTCATAAGTGACGATGCTACTGTAAGATTTCATTGAGATTTCGTCAATAAAGAATTTCTTCTTCATCCTGGGTGCCGTTATTCACTGCGTTGATATTTCTTTTAGTTGTTCTGCAACACCTTGCGTAATGGTGCATCTGGCAATTGTTGCACTGCTTACCGTATGCTGGACATTAACCGTAGTTGTGACGTTATCCACAGTTACCACACGCCTTTAGGAGTCTTTTGAGTTTGAGCTAGTGTGCCATTTATTAGCTCTGTTTGGTTTACTAGGACCAGCTGGATTGAGATGAGCTGGTGCCCATCTAATTTGGTGTTTAGCGCCCCCAAATTTGGTTTTTGTCCGATAGCATCAATTGTGGACGGTGACGGTGTAGCCAAACCTTTGACCTGGCTCTTGCTGGCCTCTGAAAGTCTGAATAGCCCTTTCCAATCTTAGATCTGCTTCGCAGAGCAGCCTTTCTCTCAGAGAACATATGCAAAGAAAATTTGCCAGCCTTTTATTTTTCAATAGCTTTCAAATTGGTCAAAACAGTTTTTAGATCTGTTTCCGTACCGGCAGTTTCGAATGTGAAGGTATTGTTTAGTGTAAGACTTTCCTCACCAATAACATGTAGGAATATAGACGTTTGGGATTTCGTTGAGTTTTCTGTACCCCCGGAGGCCTCAAGATGTAGCAAGAATCTTTGATTAAAATTCTTCCAGTTCTCTGACCCGTACCGGTGAACTGTAGTCCTGGTGGTGGTGTTAATCCTTTTGCCATGTATTACCTATCTGAATTTACACTGTTCATGTATACCACAGGTCAATACGATGGTTACCTATACTAACGTTGTCCTCGTATGCTCGTTATACTATACTGTAGTTAACTGTAGCGGGTGTGTCATGTCGGCCTAGTCTACCTGATCACTATACCACATAACGTTAGGTAACGCCGAGTAACACTAAACAGTATGTGTATTGTAAACTTGCGAAATGTGCAAAGTCGCAACTCCGCTACCTTCACATTTTCTTGAATTCGTCCAAATATATACATAATTGCCAAAACAAAATGTTGGAGCGGCACGATAAATAAAACTGTTACTAGCACACGAAACCCTTTGGTAACAAATTCCTGTACTTGCACTCTTGAAATAAGTATTGGCTGCTAGAAAATTAAGACAAACGTCACATTTGTTCCAATACCCTTGTACCAGCCTAAATCGTCCTTATTAAATGTACTAAAGTTATTCTTATAAGTAGGTTCTAGATGTTCCTTTAAATATTTAAGTCTTCTGTAAACCTTAGAGATGGAATTCTGGAGGCAGGTGAGTGAAGGGAGAGGAAGGGGTGGTTCTGTTTGTTTTTGTTCTCTTTTCTAAATGTAAAGTTCTGTATTTTTTTCAGAGAGAGTCAGTACCTGACAAGCCCTATAAGTTTTTTTTAGTACGCTTCCTTTCAGAATTTTTGTTTCTTATCTCCTTCTATGTTATATGTTAACTTATGTTGTGATAGAACAAAAATATATGAAAAAAAGAAAAGAAAATGTAAGCTTGTTTTTAACATATTCAGCCATTGTTGTTTACCATCTTCTCTACGATACGAAAATAAATAACATTTACAATCATACAAAAGATAAGAGAGATCCATCCATCAATCTTTAGACCATTGTGATATTGTCTTTACAAGAATTTCAAACTTTGACCTCTGTTAACCTGAAAGACATTTGACCCTTACTAGTGATCTACATAACATATCTGACGTCCCCACTTCTTGTGTTCCAGTTCATGTACTACCTGTACTCACTATAGGGAATCAACATCCTAGGCCTACCGAGTATGATATTTAATCAAGCTCTTTCTCTCTCACATGCTATCATAATTGCAAATATTCCTTTTGCTTGCGGTGAAGGATCAAATCAGAGAGCCGGTTGGATTAGTGATTTCCTGCCATGTTTCGTTTGGGAACATTATGCAATTACAGCAGTGCACAACGTATCGTAAAGGTTTGCCATTATTGAATTCGAATGATCAGCAAGGTTCTTGCACAAATGCAAACCTGCCTATTAAGTACAAATCTTTAATTTGACAGTTATATATACATGTCTCAATAGGGTTATTACTATTAGGCTAAACAAGTTGGATCTACATACCAAGAGTGAAGTTCAACAGAGATGTATTTTTTTGAGTTATCGTGTTGACAAAGATTTCGACCATTGAACGGGTAATCATCAAGTTGGATCTACATACCAAGTGTAATAATATAATATGAGAAATATTTTTAGCGCATAATCAGCAATACTGCTCAAAGCGCTTTACAAATGTCAATCCTAAAAACAAATAGTAAAAAAAACCTTAATATTAAATATATAGAACCAATAAGGCACAACATGTAAAAGCCTTAAGCAACAATATATAAATCACCCGTACTAAACGATAATAATGAAAGCCCTAAACGCATATAGTCCAAAACAAATTCAGAAATATGTAAATAGTAAAATAGTTTTAAAATAAGAATACACAAAAGATTAAAGCATAGTCAATAATTTAATATAAATAAGTATGAGAAACTATAGTACAATAAGACAAATATAGTAAAAGCCTAAAACAGATAGTAATAAGCAACCAAGACTAAACGATAAAAAATAGAACACTAAACATGATAAAAAAATTCTTAAAAAGAAAGGCTAAGAATTAAGTATATAGTTCCAAACGTAGTATGCATAAATACAAATTAAAACACAGTCAACTACACAGAGAAAGCGAGTCTAAAATTTTAAACTTCACTCGAAAATCTATTGGTACCCAATGCAGTGATTCCAGTAGTGGTGTGACATGGTCTCTTTTCCTTTTCTTACAAACTATACGAGCAGTATTATTTTGAAAAAGTTCCAGCTTGCGAGTTGTAGAGTTGGGGAGTCCAAAGAGCAGGCTATTTCCATAATCCAGACGGGACGTGATGATAGCGTTGACTAATGTAGCAGTGGCATCACGAGTCAGAAGTGGGTGGATATGTGATATCTGGCGGAGATGCGAGTAGCACGTCCTAACAACACTGTTAATATGAAGGATCATGGCAGTAAGCAACACCTCTAAAATTGATCAAAATTTCCGGCAATTTTTTATTTTGGGAAATATTCTCGAAGGAAGTGATCGCCATTTATTCCTCAGTTTACCAATGCCTCGTCTCCCAGAAGCGCCCAAAATTTAAGAAATCGAAACATTTTTGTGTTGGCTGATCCATGATCGCCGCCCATGCCCGTGAGAAGTGGTGACTGGGTGAAGAAAAAGCTATGCTGTTTGAAAACATGGGCAGAAAAAGCGAAAGTAGCGAAAGGTAAAACGTTCGATAACGAAGTGATTATTTTCCAGGTTAATTGTGAATGTATTTGAAATGATTACTATTATTCATTTTTTTTCCAAACTACCTATCAGATCACGAGGAAAATTTATCCTGGTGGACCTTTTAGCGAACTGATTGCATTACTTAAGAAGAAGTTCACATGGAGAGCCCATAATCTCTGTTCACTACATTTATCTTAACTTTCCGAACTTTGTTACAGGCTTAGAAAACAATTAAAAATTTGCCATTTTTTCATGGAAAATTGACTGACTTTGGCAAAGGTAACGGGTTGCACTTATTCTGGGACTACGTATAAATAATATTGTTCAACGATGGCAGCGTTGATGGCACATTTGGTTCATTAGTTATCAACCAGTAATTATTTAACTTTTTCGATTGATTGAATATCAACAATTAACAACCATTGACCAAGCAGTCAACAGAAGCCCCATTTCTCGTAGGCCCTACAAGAAATTCAGTTGCTGACACTGTTCTCATTCAACGTCGCTGAGTTAGGTTCCAAAATGAGTCAATGGCAGTCTGCTTGCACGCTTCCGCGCGTCTTTGAGGTGTGTGGAAAATCCGCAACGACCATCAAAGAGCAATTGACTATTTAGTCTACTTTTCGATTTCGAAAACACTTTTTTTTTTAAATTATGACAAAATTTTATGACACCTTTGACAAAATTTGGGGGGCCTGTGCCCCCCCCCCCGGGCCCCAATGGGCACGACGCCACTGATCTTTTAACCTAATATAACCGTTGACCTTCACACAAAAAAAATCAGAAAAAATAGGTTTTGTAAACTTGATATGACAGGTCCACATAACAGGTATGGGGTTAATCCACCGTGAACTTTTTGAGTCACGGTGTTTCGAATGAGGTGTCACACACACTCCGTCACCATCGCGTAGATTCACATATATAGGTCCACATACCAAGTTTTTATTTGAAACTTTGACCTTTGGTGACCCAAAATAACAAAATAATAGGCACCTTCTACTTAATGTGATACATCCACATGCAAATTAGGATATCTGTTGGAGATTCCCTTCTTCAGACATTGTGTTTATTATGATTACACATGTTGAGCTCCAGTGACCTCAAATGACCTTTAACGTTCTCAAAACGATATCCTCTTTGTACTCAATATGGGGTATTAAATTTATCGAAGATTCCCTGTGTGTTTACGAGCAAAGCTGCATTCTTCCTTATCTTTCTTAGTCCTATCTGTTAAAACGAGGGATGATTCAGCTGCATCATACGGACGTCGTCCACCTGCCTTTCAAATTTCAAACTTTCACATCGGATGGCGATTGTTCATAATCCGAGTCTTCCAACAGCTTTGCTCTAATTAAATGAAATATACAAATATATGAATAAATACAAGCAGAATAGGTGCATGTTTCCATACTCATTAAATCATTGTATACTATCTCAGTGATTAGTAATAACTCTACACATTGTACACTAGCTTAGTGAGTGTGCGTAAAGGACGGCAAAGGACGACATACAGTATGTAGTGCAGTTTACTTATTGTACACAAATGACGACATTTGTACTGTACATTAGGGCTTGTACACACAGTAAGACATTAGTACCGTACAGTAGCTTATTGATCGTACACAAATGATGACATAGTACTGTACCTTAAGGCTTGTACACAAAGCAAGACATTTTTACTGTAGCTCAGTGATTGTGACACAAAGTAAGACATTAGTACTGTAGCTTATTGACTGTGCATATATGGCGACATTAGTACTGTAGCTTATTGACTGTGCATATATGGCGACATTAGTACTTTAGCTTATTGACTGTGCACAAATGATGACATTAGTAATGTAGCCCAGTGATTGTACACAAAGTAAGACGTTAGTACTGTAGCTTATTGACTGTGTACATATGACGACATTAGTACTGTAGCTTAGTGGCTGTACACAAATGACGACGTTAGTACTATAGCTTATTGACTGTGCAGAAATGACGACATAAGTACTGTAGCCTATTGATTGTGCACAAATGATGACATTTGCATTATAGCTTACTCATTGTACACAGAGGACGACAATTGTACAGTAGCTAAGTTATTAAACACAAAAGACGCCATTGTACTGTATAGCTTACTGATTGTACACATATGACGACAGTTGTATTGAGGTATACTTGCAATTGTTGGAATTTTTTACAACACATAATATATTCTATTGTTACCTATGAATCTAGAACACAGTTTATCAGTTCAGATAAGGAATCGCAGTATAAAGACTTACCCTTCCGTTTGGTCGGTCTGCAAGCAACAAATGGGTAAGAATATTATTATATACAACATTAACATATGGCATCTGATCAACAAGAAGAAAAGACATTTAGCATGTTTTATGTAGCAAACACAAGGTTAACAACATTGAAACTGTGAAAAGTGATCTGATTCCAGTTATTATATTATTCAGTTGTTTACATCATTCACTTTGCATCCAGAGATTACCTATACAGTGAATTCCAAAATCATTTAGCTTAAAGATCACTCAGATTAACATTGTTGCGATTGCATGACTTCATAAACTATGTGCTACCATGTTGTCGCAAGAAATTCACCATGGTAACCACACTATCTTGTTGTGAACACAGTTAATTCATGACCGTAGTGGCGGAACCAAGGTTCGGGGAGGGTTGGGGAGGGCAATTAGGGCATCACTCTTGATCCCCCAGTCGGCTCCTCCTCCCTACACGGGAGTGTACGTTCATATTTTCTTAATGTCCATTGTTGGAGTCCCTTGTGGTAACACAATAATTTGTTTTGCAATTAGTACAGGTGATGTTCATGGGAACATGTGACACATAGTCAATTACCAGTTAAAATGCATAACATATTTACTTCCTCTTACACGGCAGTCCAAGAACGGTGGATCCCATCTTAAAATGGTGGAATTTGACTAAGATTTTTCGAACTTTGTCCTCTGTGACGTCTAAGGCAAACTCAACAGCAACGGGCAGTGAGGTACGTAGGGAGCTATCATAAGGATGGGGAGTGGTATGGGAGGGGAGAATAATAACCGGTGGTTCACTTTGGGTATCTCTGCTAGACGAATTTTACTTTTTATGCTTCGTTGGGCCACTGCAGGTAAACTTCAACATTTTATCTCGAAATTTTGACTGTTCACCCGCTTAACTTCTCTTTTGTTTATATAAATTCCACTTTCGTCTCTAAGTTGTAATACCTAAATTTAGTTTGTTATCTCAAAATTTCGATCGTTTTGACCTTTTTTTTACCTCTTTGCTTGATTTCGTCCCATAGAATAAGAAATGATGTTATTTAACAATTTCAACTTTTTTTTCTTTTTTTCTATATTTCTATATTCTCTAACTTTCGACTACTATACCTCAAACTTTCAACCATTTCCTCAAACTGACGTCATTTAATCTCAAAACATCGACTTCAGTTGTTTTTAGTTTATGAAGATTATTTTTGCTCTATGTTTTGGTTTGTCAAATACAGGTTAGTACAGACCAAAAAGTGGGGTGGAGAATTAAGCCCACGCCCAGACCACCCCACCAGGCCCTGCCGTCTCTGGGGTCATCAAGGTAAATAGTTGTCCTAAACTAATGATATTTTAGGGAAAGAAAACGCGGGAGAGCGGAAAGCGTGTATTCATTGATGATACACTAAAAACCCATATTTTGTCCCACCCAAATATTATGGGTCACATAATTGTATAAACAAATACAAATCCTTACATTTTACTCGTAAGTACAATGTTTCCTTTAATATTTTACCAAGTTTACCACAATATCTATAGAATCCTTGCCTGCTCGTAGAATAATTTGATAAATTATTCTGATGAAAAGTACAGGCATAATTTCCACTTATAATGGGATACTAAATTAACCAGTTTACTTACCACTTCTTCATTTGCCTTCTCTTTCTGTAATACAAGTGTAAGACATGAAGTTCAATATTATCACGCACATAAACAGAACATGCAAAACTAACACGGAAAGAAAACGTGAAATGAAATATTTTTTACTTAAATTGGAAGTGACCTTTATCTGTGTATTTATTTACTTTCTTACAGTTTGTTTCTTGTGAAGAAGCTAATCTCAGAGTATCTGTTTGCCAACGACAATCACATAAAAGTGTAATACAGAACTTAAAACGTAATGTGTTTATAAGGGTTCTCTATACTTTGGGTTTGTTCATAACTAATTCTGCAAGAGGTAATAAATCATTCATAATAAATCTCAAACCACCAGCTTGGCTTTGATTGTAGAGAAGATGTCTATAAGATAGGAAATCATGGTAATGTGGAGAGTTATTACAGTATGGCAAAAAGACATACCTCAAACTTCTTTAACTGAAAGACAAGATGTGAAACAACCGACAGGTTAATGTTGTCACTAAGTTAAAGATACAAATTTAACATAATATGATAAACTAATTACTGCTTAATTGCACCATAGTGATACGATTAATATCATGGGAATTAATCGCTCATTGTCTTAAAATGCAAACATTGTCCTGTTTCTTAAATATTCATTCCTCTGTTCATTTCTAACTTAGTCTACATGTAGCATAATTTGTAGGCAAGCACACCAGCTAATATACCAGACATGCAGTGACCGGAAGTGGAAATGTAACGGCAATGTAACTTTTGCACAAAACAATGAATCCTTCATTCGTTCCTTCTACGCCTGATACATTCCCGCATCTACAAAGCACTATTGTATAAACTGATAAATATTAGGTGTAATACACCGATCTTCTTGGCATAAGGTAATTCTAACACTACATTCGTGGTTTCTTTAGTAGACTTTGCCTAATTATGATATATTGATATACTGTTAAATAAATTATACACACTTTTTAAGCCGTTCCATTTATAAATACGAAAGAATAGGCAATTAATTCTACTTCTTAATATAATCCTGATACATCCAGGTCATTGCTGTTCTGTCTAATATATCCTCTGAAAAGCCGTGGCGCAACCACCTCCTCCTCCCCCTCTCCAGAAGTAAAACGTAATTGCGCCACTCCTGAAAAATATCAGTCGTTGAACGGAACCAAGTGTTGTTGACTTCAACTGTTCACATGCCTGTTTGCACTGGATTGAAATATATTTTACTAAGTTATGTATACTCACAAGCCAATTATATATATAATTTTGTAGAGGACCTTGTGTTTTACTCTGTGTGAATAAACAAATAACAACATGACAAGTACACCTTACTTCCCTTGATATGTATGCAAGAAGACCTTAGCAAGAACTTGATGGGTGTTATTAAGACGTACCCCAGATGAATTTGACTATGTTAGTTCTTCTACTATGTAAAAGGTATATTTAAAAATAAGTCTATTTAAAATGATATCTTCATATAACATATGTTAGCAGGACATACCTCCCACTGTCCAGTGTCGTAATTAATACGCTGTAATCCTGCAGCTGCAACACCAGGAATCCAAACAACTGAAAGAGACCGTAAAAAGAGTTTTCTTTAGTCTTGTATCTATGAAAACTTGAAGGTGTAAAACATTTAGTACTAGCCCGTGTTGTCATCTACATCCGTTTTGAAGACTATACTTGATAAACCTAGTAATTCCCGATTCAACAGATGAATTGTGCGATCTGTATTTGTAGCACAAGTAACAGTCTTCTTGACATTCGTTTAGTACCCCCTCAATTATAGTACTGGCGTCCTGTTCTCAACACATACTTGCTTTAATGATGTTCTTAATCGTGTAGTTGCAATGATTTTCACAACTTCATTTCACGTCCTCAACATTTAATTGTAAAGATTAATTTATTGTTAGATTAAGTTATTAAACTGCAGTCTTACCTGATGGTTTCTGCTGTAATGTGCTCAACTTGTTCTCAAATTCAAACGGCAGCAGAATTCTCTCAATCCTTTGAGAAGAAATTGTATTAATTCGTCAATTTTTTTGCCATTAGATACACTAAAAGTTGTGCATTATAATACTCTTATTGTTAAGTCTACAAATGCGGGTTGAATTATTTTTATCGTTTTCTTTCCATTTCACATTTACTGCTGCCTTCGCAAATGAAGGAGCACACCAACTTATTTGTTTGGTAGATAAATCAATCAATTCGCTTATAGCAGTACATACTGTATGTAAGCACGAGATGGTTCGACGTATTGCTAAAACGTCTTCGCCCATATAGTTATACTCCAACAGTAATTATTCCAACAAATAGGTAATTGAATAAATGTAATTCTTTCTCAGACAATATGAATAATAGGCGACTGTTCAATATAACAACGCTTACTTGATTTCGGTCGGTGGACTTCTGTGACACGCATATTGTAGGATACTTATCAATTTGGTTAAGTCCCATTCTTGCCATTTTTCGTTTTCAAAGTACAAACTTTTCAAGGTGTTAATCGGAGGTAAAACTGCTCCAGAGCTAAGATTAATAGCTACACCGTTATCTTCAACTGACGTGAAGCTGTCTTGTAGTATAACCATTTCAATGTCAACCTATTGAAGAAATTAACTACATAATCAGTTTGAGCAAACATGAATGAGGAACCTCAAAACATTATCAACGTTATTTTGATCATTGACTAACTAGGATAGATCACAAGGTTTTTGCAAAGATTGGCTAACAATAATACAGTTTACAATTGATATAGCAATAATAGGTGTGTCTGTCATATCGTGTGAAATAAATCCTAACATTAAAATCGAAAATTGAAACATGACAGTTGTCTCAAATTAGCTTAGTTAATTTATATTGATAATATTGATATGACAATGCTTAATGTGTGTTTTTTTGCTTCATGATTCTTTTTAATTAAGTAATGCCTATAGGTTTGAGTTGAGATAGGTAAGTCCTTAACATGATGTGGGTCGGAAAGCAAACTGCTAATTGGCAATGGAGATGAACATCAGCCAAACAAAAATGCTTTATCTCTGTAACAACAAAAAACGATTTCATTCATTTAATACAGTAAGTATAAAATATTTTTATGTAATATTCATATCTTAATCGCCGTAACTTGAAGCATTTAAAGTTTACAAATTATTCTTCACAAATACGCAACAAATTTACATATTTCATGATAGTTATTCAACATCACGTGTGCGATTTCGAAGTCCATTATTTTACCTAATTATTAATTAGTTAAATCGTATCTATATTACAAAGTGTTAATCCTCTTTGCAGTTTTCTTCTGTAAAGTTTGAAAATTTCTAAATGAAGTGGACACTAGTTGCAGGCAATTTTGTTTAAAATTTCACATATCATTTGCTTCAACAGAAACAAGTATTTAGAGAAGTAAACAAGAGTTTTTACTCACTGAAAGTCAAAAATAAGTGACGTCGCTGTTTGAAATATTGTTCAAGGATCGAAACATCATGCATTTTTAAGATAAGACTGAACGGTTAACATATTTCACAATTTGTTCACTTGTTAGATGTATATATGAACCTAGTGGTTAGTGTGGCTAATGTGAAATTTAAACAAAATAGAATGAAATAACGAATGTAACTATCTATGAATCGGTCACCTTTATTCTCAATGTCTCATATTTTCAGATCCTTCCACCACCTGTTATGGTTTGACAAAAGAACCTTAAGTACATCATTTCATTATTGCTTATTCACACTGAATCGAAAGTAAGGTAATTTAAATCAGAAAATTCCTGTAAAAAGTTTTTCACCTCGTCTTCAGATGCTTTCTTCAACCTCTTTACTATCCCATCTTGTGTATATCGTGTTTGGTCCTCCGAAAGAATATCTTTCTTACACAAGGCATTAAAAAGAAAGAACAAGGTCGATTTATGAGTAATAGTCTTACAATCATATTTAATTTTATTCTGGGTCAATAACTTAAATTTATACGCAAGTGCAGTACAGGAGACTTGCTAATACAAGCTGAGAACGAGCCGATTCTTACATCAAAATTTAAAATTTAAAAATCAGCATAAACAGGTTAGAGTATTTACGTTTTGATCATAATTATTAAACAGATGAAACTAATTTGAAAAATGTTGTTATTATAACAGGTTACTTTCACCAGGATCTCTAAACATATTATGGGTCCGTTTGGCTAACATCATTACATTTACTTGGTTTAAGTCTGATTGTTATTATTATCACCAAAGCTACACCGCAAACTGCTCTAATTTGTAGTGAAACTATGAAATATAGTACTGCGTTCCCAATACAGTTAATTGAAAAACGACAAAAATGTGCACTAGAATAATAGTGCTATCCAGGTTTGTGGCTATGAGTCTTCAAACATGGTAGAACAGGAATCGCCGGTATGCAATTCAAGAATTCGATACCAAGGAGGGTTGAGAGGTCATAAAGAGCATCTCGGAGAGGCTTAACCAAACGTGTACGGGGGATGTCATATGTAAGAGATGCCCTATTATTGCAATGGAAGACCCCCATCCCACCCCTCATGCTACAATTGGAGTTAACACAATGTTATATCAACAATGGGAACATGGAACAGCCATTGGTGGGGCAAGGAAAGGCTGAACCAGATCTCCAGGTGTCACAGATTGCAATGGCTTCGAAGTATTTTATGTATAAATCCATTTAGCAGAGATTCATGATAGGGGGAAATGATTTCACCCTCTAGAGTCATCTAAGTCAGCGTCGACAACAGTCTGATTGAAAGAAACCTGAACAGAATCAGTTAAACAGAAATATATTAGATACTTCGGAGTAAGATTGACATTTGTGATTAATCAATAATTTACCTTTAGGTCGGCGGCGGCGGATGCTGCTGCGGTGGATGCGGCTGCGGATGCTGCTGAGGCTGAGGCTGCGGTAGAACACGATCAGAAGTACGAAGAAGCAAATCATCATCACAAATAACACAACAACAACAACAACAACAACAACAACAACAACAACAACAACAACATCCCAACCAGTTCGTCGTTCCTCCTCTGAAATACCAAGAAATAGTCAAAACATGGACATCAACAATTCCAGATACAAGTTGACATCATCTCCAGATAACAAATCAACACAGCTATAATAAATAGGTTCATAGTAGCCCAAACATGCATGTGAATGATATACAACGGTATGTCAAATAGGTATCAGGAACTTTACACCGCATACAAAGTAAAATTACATACGTAGCTGATAGTTTTTAAAATATGTCACTATATTAGCAACGCTTCTTTTTTCAATTCCAAATCAAAACAACAAAAGCATTCGGTCATTTTAGGTTTACTAACTGTAACACCACTGTGACATATAATGTCACCTGCACATAAAGATATTTATTGGGAAGTTCTTGCATTTAATTAACTTCTTACCCTGAAAAATTACATCCTGAAAAGTTACATCAGTTGATGTAAATTTCGTTGCAACACCGTCAGTGCTATAAACACACGTGTACGTGCCCAAGGTAGGATTTCCAGCCGTGTTTATGACAAGAGAGCTATCTTGCAATGTGAATCCGTCAGAGATCATAACTTCACTCATACTTTTAGTTCCAAATGCTATAATTTCTTCCGTTTGACCTACTTTTTTCCATACAAAGAATGACACATCTTCCCCGCAGTTCATAACCACTCTTTCATTAGGATTTACAAGCAGAGGTTTGCTAGATGCTTCCAGTGTCCCGCTTTCAACCAGTATCGTAGATTCCGTGTTACCTACCTCAGACACATTGCTTCTCGCTGCACAGACGAATAAACGTAATGAGAGAGAGGTTTGTAACGAAATATCTACAGCAGTATGGTAAGATTGTAATTCATTGACACTGGTTGTTACAGATTTCGACTGAGACGAGATCTGTCCATCCCCAGTGTTAGTTCTTAACTTCCATGACAAATCATCTAATACTGCACCTACTCGTAAAACATTACACCTTAAACTTGAAGCAGCGTTTAATTCTAAAAAACATAATGATTTCTGGTCACATCCAGTAGCATCAATGGTTGGGTACAGTTCCTGTGGTTTGTCTGAAAATTGTGGAAAGAAAGACAAATTAAAATAATATTGTCCAGCAAGAAAATATTAGGCCTATATATATATTGATACTTTTTATGAATTAAGTTGGGTTCACTAACAACTAAAGGTCGCAGGGAAGTCGGTTTTTTTGTGTTAAAGATCTTTCCTACTCATGCAGTTCACACTAACCTGCTAATTTGTTGGTTAATCTTGGAGACCATACTTTGCGAATAATTTATATTTCAATAAGAAATTGAAACTGTAGCTTGTCCCTTACAAAGATATTATATTTAGATTATTTACTGAAGATAATATAATAGCAACTGTAATTACCAAATGACATCCAGTCGTCACATAGACACCGCATGATATTCAAACATATTCATAACTTCATTTTAGAGAATTAATGTGCTGCAGTGTGGTTCGACCGATATACTCACAATGCAGCTGGCTTCAGCGCTAGTGCTAATTCAATGATGTAACCTATTACACTGTTGAACCATTATAACTCTATTAGTAAGCTACTAATCACGTGAGACTACTTTGTCCTGTGTATGGTTGTACACCGAAAGTTTCTCACTTGTCTCAATGTTCCAGTGTTTGTTTATAACGTTAAACAACATCTATAAAGTATGAATATGACTGAGTGAGTAGATGATTAAATGTATCGATGAATGGATTGATGAATGAACACACCTCCGTTTGTCAGCTTGTAAACCTTCACGTTAACGAGTATCAATGTATGGAACAGGATAATGAATGATGAAAGGAGAATGTGAAGATGATCGAGAAATAATTGACCAAACTAAAGTCATATAGTTTACACCATGCTTTTCTTCTTAGCAAGCACGAACGATCAGAGAAGAAATTATTACTAAATATAGTTAAATATAACTTCCTTATTTTCAACAGGAAACAATTTTTCTTTGTAAGAAAATCGCTGAAGAGCTACCACCTGTTAAATGGCTATATGTGCAAAGTATAAGGTTTATGTTAAAAAGTAGAAAGCAATATATGACTCCGAGAAAGGCTCATATAAGAATTAAGACGTTCCTTTTATTATTTTAAAATGTTATATGAAGGATAGTTTGAATATTTCTGTGTTTGCAAGTTTTTCGCTCTATGAAAGCTTATAGATAATGAATTGTCTGCTTCTTTGTTATATTTGTAAATACACCCACCACAATAAACTAATGCAAAAGAACTAATGAATGTTGTTATCAAAGAAATCGACTTACCATAGACAACTACACGAACATCTTCAAAGATAGGTTCTTCAAGTCTAGTGGCCAATGTCGTTACTCTGAAAACATGATTATGTTTGGTGGAAACTTTGTTGATTATAAGAGATCCATTGGGGTGAACTAGGTATTCTCTGGACTTATATCCGGGCCCAGATATACTACCTTCTGTGAGGGATATAAATGCTCGGTCATTGCTAGTCACATTGGTTGAATTAAACCAAACTACTGCATATAAATCACCAGGATAGTTGCAGGATATCGTACCTTTCTTTCTCAATTGCAGATATTGCGGAGACTGACACTCATCTGATGAAACAACCGTGCCTGTAATTGAAGAAAAAAGACGTTTACCTTGTTTCATATCAAATGAAAGTTGTAGTATATCCATTTCCCCCCTCAGACCGAGTTCAAAATGTATAAGTTGGTAAGTCTAAGAAATAAAGAACCATTATATGAAACCGTAATTAATTTTGACTTGCATTCAACTACTGTTTAAAAATACCATTCAATTGACACCCTAACCCAACCAGAATTGCATCCTTCATATTGCATTTCCATCAGTATTCAAGAACCTTTCACCACATTTACCTTTCCCATCGTCCCTTCCAATATTGGGCGTATGCATGTGATGTGATTGAGTAAGTACTAATCCAGACATAGCAAGCCCTAATACCGCACGTCTTTCATTTCACTTCTTGTATCTGCATGTAAACATGTAACCCTTCCCTGACCCTTACATATAACCAGGGGCGTCGTGCGAAAATAAATTTTTGGGGGGCCCGTGAGCAGGTGATGACTATCTAAGCGGAGCGCCACCACGGGTTGGCGCGCAGCGTACAAGAAAAATTTTCGTCTGGCAGACCCCTCAGATTGCAGGAAACGGCACTTCCCGTGCTTTATGGGAGTAAGCAACACCCCTAAAATTGATCAAAATTTCCGGCAATTTTTTATTTTGTGAAATATTCTCGAAGGAAGTGATCGCCATTTATTCCTCAGTTTACCAATCCCTCGTCTCCCAGAAGCGCCCAAAATTTAAGAAATCGAAACATTTTTGTGTTGGCTGATCCATGATCGCCGCCCATGCCCGTGAGAAGTGGTGACTGGGTAAAGAAAAAGCTATGCCGTTATTATTATTCATTTTTTTCAAAACTACCTATCAGATCATGAGGAAAATTTATCCTGGTGGACCTTTTAGCGAACTGATTGCATAGCTTAAGAAGAAGTTCACATGGAGTCCCATAATCTCTGTTCACTACATTTATCTTAACTTTCCGAACTTTGTTACAGGCTTAGAAAACAATTAAAAAATTTGCCATTTTTTCATGGAAAATTGACTGACTTTGGCAAAGGTAACGGGTTGCACTTACTCTGGGACTACGTATATATAATATTGTTCAACGATGGCAGCGTTGATGGCACATTTGGTTCATTAGTTATCAACCAGTAATTATTTAACTGTTTCGATTGACTGAATACCAACAATTTACAACCATTGACCAAGCAGTCAACAGAAGCCCCATTCCTCGTAGGCCCTACAAGAAATTCAGTTGCTGACACTGTTCGAAAACACTTTTTTTTTAAATTATGACAAAATTTTATGACACCTTTGACAAAATTTGGGGGGGCCTGTGCCCCCCGGGCCCCAATGGGCACGACGCCACTGCATATAACCCACCGCAGTCCCAACCCCTCTCCAAGATGAATCCAGTATTGGATCTTACCACTTAATAGGCACCCAAGGATAGCAGGGATCACAAAAAGGTTTGTGGTAGACATCTGAAAAAGAAAGAAAAAACTGACACTTAATTGAACTCCTGGCATAAATTGATTGTGGGACATCTCGAAATCATTGACCTGTGGACACGGATTGCTGTGGAAGAAATATTGGATGGTTTCTAATCTATGGCCTACGAATTAGATTACTGTCTGATTTATGACTAAAATAGACATACACCTTAAAAGGATATACTTAAGGACATGCAGATGTATAGAACAGAGACACGCCGAAGACTCAGAGATGATGGTGGGGTAGGGGGGATCCTTCGACTATTGGGGTCGGGGAGTGAACCCTTTGAGTTCATAACTTAGGTCTAAAGGCAATGTTGTGCTTTACAATACTTCCGATGTTTTGTTTTGGTGTCCTGTTCCGAAGGATTGGTTTAATTCTCCTCTGACTAAAGAAAATTCCCCGCCTAAACATTTCCCCCGATGGACTATGGGGTTTGGGTGCTACGCTCTCCCACCCCCACCCACCCTCCAGCCTTGTCACACACCAACGATAGGGCCACCGTTGCTTCCCACTTAGGCCTATAGGTCGACCATTCGTATAGTAAGTCACGAGCAAGGTAGCAAGAGAACCTTTTCTCGATAGAATTTGAAAGTTCGTATCCCCAATATCACTGTAATCACTTGTCATTATATGCTCTTCTTTGGTGCTGTTTCTTCACTGACCTCCAGTTAATTTACAAGGAATTACAAGAAAATCAAATAAGCTGTTGAGCCACCACTCATCAGTGAGGTTATATCCAGTACTTAATGCTCAAAGAAAGTGCGAATTGCGATGGCCACATCTCGATGTGGGTCGCCAAAGAGAAGGGTTTTAAAGTAGGATTGTAAAATAATTAGCATATATCATTTGAATCAAGGTTAAATCAATTGTTCTGACATTTTGAACAGAAGTGTCATTTCATGTCATATGAACATATTGTTAGAGAAGTTTGTAGTTGAACCTTCTCCTAAAATAACATCATCCTTGTTTGATTAGAGCACCATAAAATTAGGGGGGAAAATCAGTCGTAATGCTTTAAAATTGTCCGATTTGAAATTTTGTAATGCATATATACTGTAGGTTGTTTTAACATTGTATTGTGGAGTTCGGTCAACTTAAAAATGCCAATATATCCAATTTATTTTTGTATTCTTTTCTTAAAAATGTGCCAATGTGGGTGATTAAGTTCTCCTATAGTATTACTTCAGGATACTTGAGTGTTTTTAAAGGGTATTGTGACTAAACCAGTCAATATAAACACATGCTCACAATGATTTCCTGTGTTATACTTTTAATTTATGTAAAAGATGATAGATCGTGTTGCAATCCAATACGATGAAGGGTTGTAGTTGCTAAATAATCACAAAGATAGCTATGTGAGAGCTGGTGAATTTTACTTACCGGTACTTTACTTGTAAGTGTAGAGTTCTTACTATAAACCAAATTTCGGGGTTCTAGAGTTTCCACGATAAATTTATGAGATTGCTAAGTTGCTAAGAAGTGCAACATCTGTCGTATTTCACAACTGTATAGTTAAAATGGGTCAGGTTAAAAAAGCTGACTTTGTATTGTTGTAGAGATCTAATGTTTGTACAATACATTCAGGAGATATTGGCAATGACTGTGAAACATGATATGACCTTGAATAGCATTAGCAAGGCTCAAAAAGCCTGTGTAATGGCAAAACATTACTGTAAAAATCTCAAACTTTGATTGAGTTTTGATTGATTTGAGTGATTTGCCATTATATAATTAAATACTAGTCAAAATAAACTCCGAAAATATTTTGTGAGGGTCGAGCAATAGCCATCAAATGACAGAGAACTCAAACAAGCTTTTTGTCCATACTAATTGTCAACTGATATTCATTGATTCCCAGCGCAGCTTACTTAACTAGGTATAGCAACGTGTTTGTTTAACCTAAAACCGCGCTATCATTGCATTGTAAGCGACACCATTTACAATGAAACTTGCCATTCACCAAACTTCCTATGTTTATTTTACTTTGGTTTCTTCACAAATGGGCTTACCATTTAAAGATTTCACAATAACATTTAGCTCAATGAAATAAAGTTGACTCAATGTTGTGGTTTCACGGTATATATGCGAATCCATTTAGACCGCTTTACAATAGTTATTTACAGTGTAGTAGTTGGAGTACATTCAGTTGATTGTGTACATACTTTAGGAATAGGCTAGTTCTTATATTAATTTAACTTTCTGAAAGTGCCTTGTGAAATGATTGTATGCTGATTGTATGCTGCAGAACTTAATGCTACTCTGGTTTACATGTATAATGTAACGTTCGTCGTTTATATTTTAGAGGGAACCTTTCACAATGAGATATGTACATCACTTAGTGCTACACATACATTCGGGAAATTCCACTTGGTATTTTAGCACTGCCTCGTTACTGCAGCTATATTGATATTGTTTTAGCTGTTGTTCAGTTCGATCCGATATGCAAAACCTGCTATAAAAAACTCTGTTGAAAAATTAAAATGTCAGCATTGACTATTTATTTGAATGCGAATAGTCTTTGGTACCAAACCAGGTCATAAATTGAACTAGCCTCTTCATTTAACAAGGCAAAGTTCAGGAAGTAGTAGCTAGAAGCAAAATGACTAGGCTATGATAATACAAGCATAGCTACTGTTCATATTGCCACATTATGAGTCATAAAAATGAAATAAACATACCATATCAAAACTGCAGAAGGTTTACCAAATTACAGCGTAGTACACAACAGACCTTTTATCTGGTTGTAGAAAGGAACCTTCACTCGGTTAATCTAGTCGAGTACACAAGCTTACTTTGACTTTCCAACAACATACTACAGCGTACGTCCATGTAAAAACGAAACTTACAGCTATTGCCTACTGACACTAACCTACAACTTACTATCTATCACCAAAATCAAAAACAAATAGTAACGTCAATTCCATACCTTCAAAAATCCCATTCTATTGTACACTAGGCTTCGTCTCTAAGCTTTGTGTACTAGGTCTAGATAGTATCGCCTTAACAAACTACAACCAGGGAGTTTCCATAACAACTCCTTGCTACAACTAGAATTACGAATGTAACAACGTAATGTTCATGGTGCAAGAAAATCAACACAACGATACGCGTCCACTGATCTCTACACACTGGATAGGCTGCGCGTACGGTGATTAAATAGCGAGCCGTGAAGTCACCGGAAGTTGTTCAGCAGCCATGTTGGGATATTCAAAACATCACCGCGCATATGACAACGACACGTCCGTACGAATCTGCGAATGGCACTGACACATACGACTGCAGCAGCTAACCATATCTGGGTACAGAGAAGCTGCAATCAATTACATTGCTGGATTTGTTGTCAAAATAATGAAGCGTCGATTGAACTGCCTCTTGAGCACAGAGGCACTGACTAATCAAAGTGGCAAGATTCATAAGTTTTTGGCACTATAAGACCGTGGGGGTCTGCAGAAAGCATCAGACAGTGTCGTTTGTGTGTGCATGGAAACAGAAAAGTGTTTCCAAAGACTTGCAAACATTTCTGATGGAAAACTTCCACAAGGTCTTGGTGTCTCAGCAGCAATAGCATCATCTGTTCTCAATAACTGTGCACACCGTAATCTTTTTCCTGAGTTACATAATGACCAATTTCACACCACAGTAGATGATTATCATGTACACTCCCTCGTAAAGCTTGTATCATCATGCTACTCTAAAATCAAGCTGTTCCATTTAGGAAAGCAGATGACAGCCTCTGTTGCAGGACCCAAAATGCGGAAGCGAATGTCAAAACTTATTTTGTTTAACCATCAGTAAACTACAGAAACATAATTGACAGACCACATTTTCCAAGATAAATATCTCGGTGTTCAACATAAACTGAGATGTGCTGTAAAAATATCTCCGTGTTCTGTATCTTGACATTTCTTGTTTCAACAATATGGTATGATGTAAACTTACCATGGTAACCGTGAGTCACAAACCTATCTTCAGGCCTGGAATTTCATCTTTGAGAGGGCAAGGCCATTTTCAATTTGCAAAGGGTACTTCCATAGCAAAATGTCAAAATCAATGGGATTTTTTTAAGGGGCACCAAGGCCAAGACCAGGGCAACAGAGACCGTGGCCTCCGTGAAATTCCAGGCCTGTATCTTGGTAACATGGAAACATGCAGATTTTATTAAGCTTCCGTAGTGAACTAGTGTTTCATCATCTGAAAGTGGCTGCGGAGAACTCTGACGGTCAATCCATGTCATTTTAACAACATCTGAACAATTTGCTTTGAATAACAATTAAATTTAAGCAGATTTGTCAGTT